>JAPYZI010003286.1:0-34204 GCA_030523105.1 Ophioninae sp. A BG-2022a | reverse complement strand
CTTACCACTCGGTGTATATCGTTCCACTCGAGAAAACCCAGGTATCTCGCTAATACGAAGATCGACGTATCGCGTTTTTTTCTCCCCCTTTTTTTCATTCGCCAAAGACTCGTATTCCACTTCGCGCTGCAATTTCAATTGATATTTCATTTTCAATTTTAATTTCAAATCGTTACAAAGTGAGTATATATTTGTTCGATATTGCGGGAGCGTCGAAAAGATACGCCACGTAGACGAACTTACCACTCGGTGTATATCGTTCCACTCGAGAAAACCCAGGTATCTCGCTAATACGAAGATCGACGTATCGCGTTTTTTTCTCCCCCTTTTTTTCATTTTGCTAAATCATACGGAAGTCCTGCACTTTTTTCTCGTTCGGTATTTATCGCGACCCGATTTCGTTCACCGAAAGGCTCTCCGAAATATTCGAAACTCGTAGCTCTGCAAAAATCAAGGGGCGAGAATACCGAATGCGAACTCGATCATGTCGCAATTTTTTTGTTTTCCAACCAGTGAACTCAAGGTCGAGATCACTAATTGGAAAAAGAAAATATTCGTGCCCGAATACATTTTGACTGATAATAAAGCTTTGGTATCGAATTTGATTCGCGGATATGCTCCAGCTCCATGACGTTTGGACAAAATGATATCGGAGTCCCAATGTTCCGGAAAGAAAGCTATCTAAACTGGACGGTTCTGAAAAAATGACGTTTGAACAGAAGCTCAACTTCTGTTCTGTTTGAACAGAATAACGGCTTCCGTTCTTCTTCGTTTGTCAAAGATTCGTGATCGGGCAATACGTGACGGTCCACGGTGACGTTATATCGCACGTGAACATAAGTCAGGTGATGGTGGAGGACGGTGGCGAGTACAGCTGCACAGCTGAGAATCGAGCTGGAAAAGTGACTCACGCAGCCCGTCTCAACGTGTACGGTTTACCGTACATCCGTTTCATACCAAAAGTAACGGCGGTGGCTGGTGAAACGTTGCGACTTAAGTGCCCGGTAGCCGGTTATCCGATAGAAGAGATCAAGTGGGAGCGAACGGGTCGCGAGTTACCGGACAACATACGGCAGAAGGTGATGCCTGATGGAACTTTGGTGGTGTCGAGTGTGCAGAAGGATGGCGACACCGGGACGTATACGTGCTGGGCTAGGAACAAGCAGGGCCACAGTGCTCGAAGATCCGGAGACGTCACTGTGATCGGTAAGGCCTCGATGTTCAAAAGTTACCGCGAGATCTCTTCGTAGCCATGAGATTGTGATTTGTGGTTGACCGGAATGCTGATATCGCTGACCGGACTGCTGAAATTCCGATCGGAAGTCCCAGGATGGATCTTGAAAGTCGTTGGAATCCTCGTATTACGACAGGAACACGAAAGAAAACTCATTTGCTTGGTTTTCAGAACGGAGACGTCGCGTTGACCGGCTGCCGAGAAGACAACGTTACAGCCGATAAATTCCAAGCCCCTGGATGGGCCCGATTTAATCTTACCCGGGTTGTCTTGTTGTATTTCAGTACCCCCAAAAATTAGCCCGTTCACGGCAGATAGCGATCTTCATCTACACGAACGTACGACTCTGACGTGTTCGGTGACGCGTGGCGATCTACCGTTGTCGATATCGTGGCTGAAGGACGGCCGCTCGATGGGCCCATCCGAACGCGTCACCGTCACCAATGTGGACCAGTTCAATAGCATACTGATGATTGAAAGTTTATCTCCAGATCACAATGGAAATTACTCTTGCGTGGCACGTAATTTGGCCGCAGAGGTATCGCACACCCAGCAGCTTGTGGTTCATGGTAATCCTTCCTCCTAGGCCCCCAGTGATCTTTTCTTTTTTCCCGAGGACGCCCTGACCGCCCGCAATAAAGTACTTTTTGGTTTTCTTTTCTCGAAAGATCCCTCTCTTTCTCTCTCTCTCTCTCTCTCTCTCTCTATTTCTATCTCGCTCTTTCTTTCTGTACGCCCGCGCGAGTGCGTGTGCGCGTGACTGCCGATCTCCATGTTTCTTTGCATAATGCGTTAATGTGTGTGCGCGCGTGTGTGTGGTTGTTAGTAAAACGAAACAAATAAGTAGGCGTTCCATCCGTTACCACACACTTGCTCTTTACTCTGACACACTTTGTATCAAACTCGTCAAATTTTTCATTTCTCTTCTGTGTTATATCCTCGTTCATCAACAACCGTCGGTCTTATCAATTTCGAAACGCATGATCATCCAACTCCCTGTAAATATTTCTATCCACTCCCCGGCGCGGTTCCACGAGTTTCGTGATTTTTGGACAAACGACCAAAAAAGATCCGAATTGGTTCTCATTGTGGCCTGGAAACCGAGTGGAAAAGAGTAGAATTAAACGTACGCGTAAAACATCATCAAGCCAAAGAATCCGAAACGCGAATGAAGATTTTTGGAAATTAGTAAGGTATACTCAGCTCTCCAAGAACCAAGAAATACTTGGCAATTTGAATGTCACTTTCGCTGTCCAGAACTCGGATCCGTGCAGTAGAAGAGACTTTCAAGTTTGGAGAAAGATACTTGGAACTAATTTTGATTGGTAATTCCCGTCGAAAAAAAGCTGCCGAATAAAATAAACCCCAAAATTTTCTAATCGCTTTTTTCACTCTTATACCAAAAACTCTAAAAACGTCTTCGAGCCAAAACTCGTTTTCCAGTAATACTCACCGGAAACCAAAAAAATTCAGCTTTCGGTCTCGCGAAGTTGAAAGATTCCATCGAATTTCGAGCTAATATTGGAGCAACCGTTGAACCCTTTCCTCTTGCACGAGACCCAAGAATTACTCCTCGAACCTCCAGTTCTCCGTGTGACACGTTTCTTCCGTTATATTTGCCACGATAGCTCGAGAAGGGTTCGTAACGATTCAGCGTTCGAGAAAGGACCTCTCGAGTTTGCATGTCTCGAGTTCTTTCCGCCGTCGTTTTTTTTTTTTTTTTTTTTTTTTCGTACCCTGACGAATGATTTAATCGAAAGATTGGAAATCCGAGAAGCTGAACATCGAGAACGAGCCTCGAGCCATCGTACGATGCTTTTCAATTGCACGCTCTTTACTCGCGACGAGTGAATGACAAACGACGAACCGACAAAGGGGTTGTAAAATACTTGTGTATAAATGAAATAAAAAAAAAAAAAAGAAAAAAGGGCGGCAGGTGTACGTCCACGGTGGGGTCAAACTCCCCCCTCCCCTCTCTCTCTCTCTCTAACTATCTTTCTATCTCTCTCGCTCTTTCTATCTCTAATCTTCGTTGCTACGTTACTGCCTCTACTGTATATACATAATTACATAATGCGATATATATATACATTTTTTTCAAATGTTATCAAAGGACGTGAGGTTTCGTCCTATCGTGGAATAACCGACCGTAGAGGCGCACCCAATCGCGTTGGCACTTGCACCAATAAAACGTATATATGTATATTTTATGTATGCATTTATGAATTTATATACATATTACACTACTACCGTTACAACTATTATAATAGATCTATAACTGTACATATATATATATAGATATATACATACATATTTTTTAACATATGTATATATATATATACACATATAAATATTTATGAACTACTTATACGTACTATACCGTTAAACCTCGTACGAAGTTTTTGCGTTTTTTTTTTGTTTGTTTGTTTGTTTGTTTTTGTTTTTTTTTTTTGTTTTTTTTTTCGATGACATCTTTTTCTCACTCTCACGTATGGTTCTTTCTTCTCTCTTGACCTTTTCCAGTACCCCCTATAATTGAGCCATTTACCTTCCAAGAGGGACTATCCGAGGGGATGCGGACGCGGACGGTGTGCGGGGTCGCGGCGGGTGATCCACCCCTAACGATATCCTGGTTAAAGGACGGTCATAGCCTCGTTCCTCTCTCCCCGAAATTGGCAAGTGCCACTAACGTATCCCAGCTGGATTCCTACACGAGCCTCCTGAGTATAACGAATCTAACGGCCGAGCATTCGGGCGACTTTACCTGCGTCGCCGCGAACCCCGCCGCCGAGGTCAGGTACACGGCCAAGCTACAGGTAAAAGGTAACTAGTTGATCACCGAAAAAAAAATAACAAACAAAAAAAAAGACACGCCCGATATCCTTCGATTTTCGAGAAAACCAAACGTTTGTACGATTACGAAGACGACTCGTGAGCCAGTCGAATATCAGTCGATCGCGAACCGATTCGCGAGATCCTTTCTCGCCGAATTCGCGATCAACGGATCTCGGATTAGACGATCGGACAAATCAGAGTTGCGTTCGGGTTTTCATTTGGATTTTTGTTGATGGCGTCGAGTCTTCGCCGATCAGTGTTCTTGATGGTGGGTCCTTCCTCTCCCGAGGAAATTTGACGACTGAAAACGTGTTCGCTCAGAAGCGAGATTTCGCGTAATCTACGAATCTGACGATGAAATTTGGGTCTGAGACGAGTCTGGAAGTCTTCCGAAGCGGAATCAACGCGTTAATATTAGCTAGCGTCAAGATCTAGACATAGAGACAATGTTCATACAAATTTAAATCGGGATGTGTTCGATCGAGGCCAGCAACCGATTGAAGTTTACAAAATGTTCGATCGTTCCAAACCGAGGTCCGTGATATTATCCAGTTATCCATCGGTCGTTCCCTAAACGCAAATCCAGCCGGTATTTGCCATATATCCGAGGGAAGTTCCAGGGGGAACCTTCATTGGGTCATCGTCTCGTCATCGGTGCTTGCCACTCATGATGGCACTTTTCATCATCGGTTCTTCCCTCGATGACGATTCTCGCTGGCGGAATCCTGTCGAAAACTGTCATTCGAATTGAATTTCACTTACCGTAGGATTTTTCGATCTTTCTCGTCAGTGCTGAGTTCAGATTAAGGATCACGGTTCAACCGAATGGCTACTTGACAGTTGGAATTCGCAGCGAGACAAACGCTGATTAATAATTTCCTTTCGTTCCTCGAACACTTCCAACGTCCAACCCTTAGAAAACATTCCGAAAAGCCTCGTTCCTTTTAAAACAGAAAAATCACGGATTCACTAACCCTTGTTTTAACTCCTTATCAAAAATAACTTAACCTCCCTTCCCCCCCCACACACAGTGTGTATTACATTTACGTTGCTTTGGCTCTCTGGGAATGCATCGGTATCTCGTGGACCCCCGAGGTTTGCTTGACTTGACCGAATAATAAAGGTAACAGTTGCACCTCTTCCTCTCATCTTTTCTTCTGATTAACGAATAACCAATTACATATTTCGAACTTTCGTACCTGGTGCGTGCCCGCCTATTCAACTTCAATTTCTTTTCGTTTCTCTTCTCTTGATCTCTATTAATATACACGACGTTGAATCTTTACTACGCATGTTCTTCTCTAGATACGTTACTATCTTTTCATCATTTTTCTTTATTATACTTCAATAGTGTACAGTATAAATATTACGTATTATCCTAACATTTGCACGTCGCACGTCACCATGGCACACCTGGAATCTAAAATCTGCTCGTTGTTTTTTTTCTTTTCTGGATAACGCCGTTTGTCACGTGATACGTATTTACCTTAGCAACGTACTTTACGGAACGCGGCTGAACGAAATCTACAATTTTCTTCTAATTCACTCTTCTGAATGTCTCTCGAATTTTAATGTTCGCACGTTTCAATATACAGTTTCGAAGATCTTATTGTTCACACACGCAAAGACACACACGGTAGAGAAATGTTTTAATTTTTTTTTTTTTTTTCGTAGCCTGTGGTTTGATCAGCTAAGTGGCTGATTTAATTATGTATAATCTGTACTTGTACATACCGAATATTTCGGCTCTTCTCTGCCTCTATGCGCATCTCTACGCTTCTCTCTTTCTCTCTCTCACTCTTTTCTTCTCTCTCTGTCTTTCTCTATCTCTGTCTCTATCTGATTCTACGTCTGTCATTTCACGAATTCTTTCGACGCACGTAAGTCCGGACGTATCGACACGAGGGCACGTGTTTCTTTCTTTTTTTTTCCGCAAAAGTGATTCCTGTCTCTTTCTCTGTTCGCTTCCGTTTGTTTGGCTTTGAAAATTTTTGTAAACACCGTAACAGTATACCCGCGCCGATCGTCCGAGCTAAGGCGAACGAAAATGACAAAAAAAAAACAAACAAACATAAGCAGTAAGACGTAGGCTGGTAGTATACGTATTATAAATTTATTATTCGTGTACACCACCGGAATTATCATAGTCGTATTAGAAAGCGAGTAACATCACTAAGTTCGGCCGCTTTTCTCGAAAGACCCTGGCAACCAGGCTGGGGCACACGCCCGATCGCCACTATCACGAACCACCACCATAACCGCCCTATCCGCAACTCTCGAACACTTTGCGTCCCGCAAATGCCTTTTGTCGAACGTTTTACACGCCAATTGTTCACAAGGTATATGCTCACTTTTTATCTCTCACTCGTTACCACACAGCATTGAAAAACACAAGGAAACGAATATTTGTATCGAGTAATTATATACACTCGTATTTATTGTACTTTCTCTATATATACATGTATACGTACATATATATATATATTTACATACACATGCCATTCGTATATTTGATGACTTTACACATCCGTTGGGTCTTGAACGTGGCACATTGCCTTTATTTTCGGTAAAACATCCCACTCACAGTATTTCGCTTATGCAGCGTTTTTTTATTGTCACCACCGTAAAGTAGTAACCCCCCGCCAATCCGAAAATTAACAAACGAACAAACAAAATATGAATACTCTTCCTAGAACCACAGATCCTCGTTCCTCGATTCACGAATTCTACCGCAAATTCAGCAACAGCGACCTCTTTTATCCTCTCTTCCTCCAGTCGACAGAACTCACCGGCACCAATTGTCGCGACGAGTCCCCTCACGTTGACGAATACGAACAATGAAAAAATTTTTTTTAAAAAATATTAATAAAGAATTCAAAGAGAAAAAAAAATGTACGCAATAAATGATATCGCCGTGTATACGTCCCGTGCAATCTTGAGATAACCAGAGATTGCATTTTGTTCTCGCTCTTGATCTTCAGCATTGATCGCTCTCGTTTTTTCGCAAAGCTCGAGTTTTTTGTTTCTGCGTCGCTGTACAGTTTGGAATAATGCATAATACTATGTACAAAATATCTTCTTTCCATTTTTCTCTCTTTCTCTCTCTCTCTCTCCGTCCCTCTCTCTCTCTCTCTCCTCCTGTCATGCTGTCTTTCTATTTCCACGTCTCTGCGAGTCTCTCGTGCAAAGAAAAATCCGCTTCACGATGAAATCGTGCGTTTGATTCTCTTGAATTTTCGCGACTTATCTCTATACTCTCTATCTCTCTCTCTCTCTCTCTCTCTCTCTGTCTCGCACATCTGACGCGATTCTTTAACAATCACTCTTGCGACGAGTGACAAGAACCACGGTTTTGCATTGAATTCGATCTTCCTAGACTACGAATACATATTTATTATTTTTTATTATTTTTTTTTTTTGAGAGAGAAAGAACAAGCGATTGGGTCTGAAGCGAAGGGGCGTGTGATTTTCAGTGCCTCCACATTGGGTCGTTGAGCCGAAAGACGTTAGTGTCGAGAGAAACCGACACGTAGCTCTTCATTGTCAGGCCGAGGGTGTACCAGCCCCCGCGATCATATGGAAAAAAGCAACCGGTACGCTCATAATCTATTGTATCTTTTTCTCAACCTTATTAAAATCCCTCCTATCGCCCACTCACGTCGTAAACGATCTTCGATCGTATTTGTGTTATTCTCGGTCGTCGATTATCCAGGTAGCAAATCAGGCGAATACGAGGAATTGCGAGAACGCGCTCACACGAAACTTTTGAGCAACGGTACCCTCGTTTTGCAACACGTAAAGGAAGATCGCGAGGGCTTTTATCTATGCCAAGCGAGCAATGGAATTGGTACCGGAATCGGCAAAGTTGTTCAGCTCAAAGTTAATTGTGAGTACGAGTTATTGCGCGGTTAATCGCTGCGAGGATGATTTACGGTTAACCAATGATTTACGTTGAAAAATATTGAAGACAGATATTACACTTTTCTTCCCGTGCGAAAATTTAATTAGAAATTTGATCGAGCCCGTGTACAATTGCCCGAACTTTGGTATAACAGACCGATAAATGAACCAGTAAAATTACACAAATGTAAATATCCATGAGGAACTTTAACATTTTTTGTGAGGTGTATATCTTTTACGTGTCCTTGAAGGCCTTCATTTCAATGAGATATTCCCCATAATTTTGTTCGCACGGGTCGTTCCAAAGTGTTTTTGCCAGTTGCTACAATTTACCAAAAAGCTGTGATTTCCGAAAGCTTCCCCGTACTTCGCGCCTGCGGCCCGTCCGGTGACTGTGAAAAAGGGCGATACTGCGACCCTCCATTGCGAGGTCCACGGCGACAAACCAATAACCGTAACTTGGCTTAAAAGTGGAAAGACGGAACTTAATCCGTCGACCAACTACAGGTATGTCTTGCGAACGTCATTTGCAATCCTCGCTAAAATAATTATAGCCCTAGTGTTTCTCAACTCGTTGTCATCTCCTAAAGGGTCACGCTCAAGCAGGAAGTTACTCTCGACGGGGTGATTGCCCAGTTGCAAATCTCGTCTTCCGAAGCTACCGACAGCGGAGCTTACTTTTGCCGAGCTAGTAATCTTTACGGGAGGGATCAGCAGCTCGTTCAACTTCTCGTTCAAGGTTTCATATACCGAGAAATGAATCATCGATGATCTTTGTCATACCGTTTCTCATTTTTTTTCTCATTGATGTCCATGATTGTTTCAGAACCACCGCAACCACCGCACAATCTAGAGACCGCGATGGTTGCCCCGAGAAGTATAAACGTCAAGTGGCAACACAAGTCGCAGGACACGAGCGAAGTCTCGAAATACATTCTTCAGTACAAAGAGGGCGACGGTGGGTACTTCGTATCTAAAGTCTGTTCGATGGGAACATAACCGGTGGAAACTCCAAAATTATAATTTTAGAGTTTGAAAAACTGAATAATGATATTGCGAAGTGATGTGAGCTTACTAATGATAGGTGATTACAGGTGGTATGTGGCAACAGCAAGAACTCAGCGGACCACCTCTCCCCTACGCAGCTCTCATAGACGAGCTCAAGCCAGCAACGAAATACACGATAAGAGTGATAGCTGAGGGACCAGCCGGGAGATCAGCCTCTTCGGCCGAACTGGTCGTCAGAACTGAACCGGAAAGACCAGCCGGACCTCCCATAAATATAGCAGCGAGACCGCTCTCGCATTCGGAAATTTTGATTACTTGGTCACCTCCTTTACCGGAATTACGTCACGGCGAAGTGCAAGGCTTCAACGTAGGTTACAGGGAATCCAGTTCGGGCAATCCACCGTTCAACTTCACTTCCGTTATCGGTGACGGCGAGGAAGGCGGTGGTGAGCTCCGATTGACGGGGCTTCGACCCTACACGAGATACACGATCGTCGTCCAGGCCTACAATCAAGTAGGCTCAGGACCACTCTCGGAGCCCCTTCCTACACAGACTCTCGAAGATGGTATATTGTAGTGACGCTTTTGAAGATTTGCCAACCAGCTGATCAATCCATATACAAGCCAGTATTCAAATTCCTCGCGCAATTGCAGTGCCGAGCAAACCACCGGAAGACGTAAGGTGTGCCGCTCTAACTTCTCAGTCTCTTCAAGTATCCTGGCAACCGCCTCCAAGCGCGTACAGCAACGGGATCATTCAAGGATACAAATTGAATTACGAGCCTGTATTGACCGACGTGTGGCGAGGAATAGACGAAATGGAAGTTGGTATCTCTCCGTCTCCAATGAAATCAACGTCTGATGTTAGAACAGCGTTGAGGGGTTAAGCTACCGAATTGCCTCGAGCGACGAATGATCTTTCTTCACTTTCGCTGTAACCTAACCCCCCAAATCGCCGAGTCCATCCGAATTTACATTAATCTTGTGATTTCACAAACTGTTGTTTTTTTCTTTTTGTACTCCAAGGTACGGAAAACAAGTGTCCTCACAATCGTGTTGTCAGGTCTGAGAAGGTACACGAACTACAGTATCCAAGTCGTGGCTTTCACGAGGGTCGGTGACGGAGTACCAACCAGAACGACTTATTGCCACACGGATGAGGATGGTAAAGACGATACTGGAGCGTCAATTGAGCTTTCGGATTTTTCATAAACAGCTTATTTCCTTTTCTCGCAGTGCCGGGAAGTCCAGCGGACATAAAGGTAGTAGTGAGCTCACCTCAAGCGCTCTTCATATCCTGGTTGCCACCGTTGGAACCGAACGGGATTATCACTAAGTACAATCTGTACACGAGGATCGTTGACGGTCGTGAAGAATTGAATCATGGGAAGAGAATGCTACCAGCGACGAACACGTTTTTCGAGGCCTCGGATCTTCAGCAACGCGTGGAGTATCAATTCTGGGTAACCGGGAGTACCAGAGTCGGTGAAGGACAGAGCTCTAGAGTCGCGGCTGAATTGCCGACTAATAGGGTTCCAGCGAGGATCACTTCTTTCGGTGGTCACATCGTTAGACCCTGGCGAGGATCGGTCACTCTCGCTTGCAACGCCGTTGGTGATCCAACGAGAGAATGGTTCAAGGGAAACTCCGAGCAGATACACACCGATTCAGCCAGAAACATTCAAGTACTGCAAACCGGTGAACTCGTTCTGGCGAGTCTTCAGACTCAGGACGGTGGCAATTACACGTGCCAAGTTGAAAATGCTCAAGGAAGCGACAGGTTGCATTATAGCCTGACCGTTCAAGGTAAACTATCGATTTTTCGTTGTCAATTATTTTCTTCTGTGAATGTAGAAATTTTTAGGCTTGTTTCGTTATTCGCTAGTAAGAGCTCGAACGTTCGATCGTTTTTAGTTCCCCCGAAAGCTCCTGTACTTTACGTCACTAGTTCCACATCCAGCAGTATTCTTCTCCACTGGAAGCCCGATTACAATGGTGGTGCACCCTTGACCGGATATACTCTGCACTATCGCACGAGTCACGGAAGCCTCCACGAGCTTCAGCTTCCCCGACGAGCGACCAATCATGAGTTAAAGGTAGGCTGAAAGGCTATAAGTTTTGGAAGCAGCCAGTTCGATCAGAGATACAGGCGCTGTTGAACTGTGCAGAGCAGTCACTGCCAACAAATACGTTACCTATTGTGTCCAAATACACAAAAGTAGAAAATAAAGTACAACTTGATCCTCCTGACAGGGCTTACTCTGTGGAAATATGTATCATCTGTATCTGACATCCCACAACAAAATCGGCAGCAGTCCGAATTCCCCGGTACTTTCGGTTCGAACGCAAGGCCTACCACCCGGAATTCCACCAGCGGCAACTTTTTTATCACCGAATTCAACAACCCTCGCGCTTCGTCTTCACGCCTGGCCGGACAACGGGTGTCCCATTGACGATTTCGTTATCCAGTACAGGCCGATAAACGAGTTCCACTGGACCCTCGTTTCAAACAACGTAAAGATGACGCGACGGTTCGTCGTTACTAATCTCTCGCCCAGTACCGTTTATCAACTGAAGGTCGAAGCTCACAACGTGGCCGGTAGCAACCATGCGGAATTCACATTCGTTACCTTGACCAAGGATGGTGGTAAGTTGGCTATACTGAGCACAATTCGATTATCCGTTCATTGAATCAGACAATTATTGACCGGGGAGAGTGATTCGCAGAACTTCCACCTCCGGAGCTATCCGAACGTGGTATCGCAACGGCACTCCCATTTTACGCTGATGTGAAAGTCATGCTACCTCTTATGATAGCTGCTTTCGCTCTACTCGCTGCCGTCGCTACTGTCGTGGTTCGTTGGAAGACTCGTAAGTATTGATTCGCGAGTATCCCGCTGAACGAGTATTATGGAATTCAAGAAGTCGTCCTGCCAGGTCATTTGGGGGACCGAGTGCAGCGCCCGATGAAAGAAACCCAGGAGAATCAGCAGAACGCGGAGACTCAGAGGGAACGCTACTACGCGACTATTCACAAAGTAGCGCTTCAGCAGGCTGCGAACGCGAGCGGTACCGACAAGATTCCAGGTGCATATTTCGTTTCTAGATATCGGATTAACGAAATTTCGAAGCCAAAATTGAAATCATTGCTAGGCGAGCGTATCGAGGACGAATAAGTGGTGAAGGACCAAGTAGAAATAGGGTTGTGCCGGCAAACCAGTTTCTGGATGCCCAGTCTTTGGGGGCCCAGCACTTGGGCGGAACATAAAACAAGATTTGAAATACTTTCTTAATGCGATTCCCTATGGGGGAAACGATACATTGAACATCGATAAAACATCGAGAAAGGTATCAACCCAAGATGGACGAACGACTATTCGATAGCGAGAACTGTTCAAGGATTTCATGACCTTCGCAAACTGAAGGATCGCCCAATAGCACACAATTTCGAATCGTAATCCATCCGTGAATGTTGCGGGAGGAGTATTGAGGGTTTTTGATCCGTGGATCAATACCGACGTGATTTGAAAGGTAGGCAATGCCTCTGGTGGGTTACAGAGACGGCGGAGGACATCTCTCCGTACGCTACGTTCCAGCTTTCGGAGGGGGGCGGGGGAAGCCTGGCAGGTTTGGGCGCCCTGGGAGGGCTGGGTGGCACGGCGGAAGCCTCAAACGCCGGTCTTCACTCCAACAACACTCTTCTTCACAGCTTCATGTATCACGAGCACGCGATGACGGAGGGATGCGCGAGTCCGCCACCTGCAGCGACGGTGAGCTATTCGTATTCTTCAATATATATGAAATAAGAAATTCACAATTTGTTTCCCCCAACGATTTTAATTTTAATTGAAGAACATTGTCCAAAATCTATGGATATGGTTGTCAACCTTAATCTCCCTGTTCGGAAAAACTCTACCAAAAATGCGTGAGCTTCGATATAACTTCCTGAAACACGAAGGCGTTGTAAACCCCTGAACTTTTGTTCTTCTTTAAATGTACCGATCCAAAACGGTACGTACAGAGACGACGATTTCATAATATTACTAAGGCACTATTACTGCACATTGGTCAGAGTATGAAGAGTGTGTCGTCGCGGAGACGCCAACAGAGGAAGCAACAGGCCCCGGGGGATGTAGACAGTGACGAGAGCGAGTCCGACCCAGATCAGTTGACCCGCTCTCGGACGGAGTCATCGAATCAGCTCGACGCTGGCAAATTAAAGCACAGTACGTTCCAGTCTCTTTCTGAAGTCGATCCAGTCACTGATCATGCTCAGCTCTTAGTACTATCGCACATACAAGCACCATCCCAAAGACCCCGTGTTATCGTCTCATCATTATTCCGTTGTATTCTATTCGTCAGTTCGGGCAGTTTCAGATTTCTTCTACCATCCTACGTCCAGCACTTCGTCGGACATCTCACCGATGTGCGAGCAGAAATCACTGACACGGAGGGGACGCTCTAGGTTAGTGTATGCGATTCTCTTTAGAATTGAACGGTGTAGTCTAATGGGATCAATAAACTTCCACGGCTGTCCATCATTTGATGATTATAAAGATCAGCGTCTTGGAAGCGATTCATCGATGTCAGAGTGGACCCTTCGATATCCCCAATAAAAAAATCATCTTACCATTCGTCGAGTAGTACTTGACTGGTTTTTTTTTTTTAATTCTCATCAAAGATGGCAGGTACCAAGCAGAACTTCACTCCGAATGCCACCAATGTCCGTTGCGGAGACAGCTTTCGGTGGGCAATCTAACGTCATATCGCGTCCAGGTGGTGAACGAGGCGATCGGCCGGAGCTCAGCGAGGCCGAGTGCGACATCGACTCGTTGAAGAAACCCAAGCTGGGCCAACGAGCATCGACGCTCTGGTCAAAGCCCGGAGCTCAAAACAATCCATCCTCGGACTACTCGATCGCCGTTTAATTCTCAGAATCGTCGACTGCCACTCGTCTGCCGAAACGAGAACGAATCGGACTACTCGACGTTACAACGGTGGAGGCCATTTTGTTAACTCAGTTTGCTGCATCCGAGAGACTGATCAACCCCTTTACTCCTCGATCCCTGCCATCATTATCCTTTCCTCAATCCTCAATCGCTACCATCCGATCGACACGATCGAAAACGTTTTTCCTCAATCCTCGTGTCTACGATAACTGCCTACCACCAAATACGCAATATCAGCAATCACGCCGAGGGTTTCCAAACAGCGACAAAACTAACCCAACGAATATTCTTTACCGACGATCGGTATTGACCGTCGGCATCGAATCCTCCGAGCTTCACTGCCAAACACGTCCGACGACGCGTCATCATAATCGGTCAACACGTTTAACCTCACTTTTCGTGCAGCAACCGAAACAGACACCGCAACGGCCGTAACGCGTCTCCAAAGAAGATTTAGAACCACAAAACGGCGTTACGCAGAAAAGAGATGAAAGATGACACACCAGGATGCCGGTGATGAAGATCATGATGACGATGAAGGCGAATTACGTACGCCACGTTTTACGAACGTAACGCGAAACGAAGAAAAAAAAAGTGACGTGTGGATGCGTGCCAAACGACAATTTGCTCAGATCGCTTCGACGAACAAAAAAAAAATATATTATAACCTCTCACAATCTCGTTCGCAAGTGGGCGACACATCCGAGACCAAAGACTTACAATTCCATTATATTCGCGTGAATTTCGTCGCGAATAACGCGGAACGAGGCGTAAAAGTGAATCTCTACGATTTAAATAACGCTGCCGAGAAACAGAGACTCCGAATTTACCTCTCGAGTGCACATGTTCACAAATTCGAGGGGCGGCCGAGAGAAGAAAAAAGAAACACAGTCGCGCGTTCGCAAGTCAATTGCGAGGAATAACTCAATTTTATGTCGTGTCTCTGTTCAATAAATACGACAAAATTCTAAACGTTGGGCTCTGTTGCATTGTAAAGTTTATGGATATACGTACGAATTACACGTTGATTACTTTAAGTCCGTTATAACGATAGAATAACTAGGAGGTAAAGATTTTCGAGAGGACCTTGGTAAAACTGCGATCGAAGCTGAAGGAGTTAGGAGAGGCTGGTGAACTTTTAGAAAAACAGGCCAATAATGACAACGTTTCATTCATCGATATTCATCATTCTTTTTCTTCCAAGAAAATTCGGGCTACGGACCATTACGAACAGCTTACAGAAACTGCAAATCACATTTCTCAAAAGCATCACAAGGACTTTTATAAATAATTCGATGTCCTTGTTCTCCAAGATTTTCCACATTTCTGTCATCATCAATTTCACACTAATCGTTCACACGGAATATAAAAAAAAAAAAGTCCCATAAATCGAGTGATCTGGAGGACAAACATATTCTTGATCCCACAAAACGACCAATTCCATAAACAACCCAAACACTCTCGTTTTATATAACGCGAAACGTTTTTCGATCCGGTGCAACTATCAACGAACAAATTTTTCGTTTCCATAATGATGCCAGCAATTCGGGTTTCAAGTGCACTATCAATGTACCCAATTATCTCCGGACCTTCGTTGACTCAATAACCGGATGAAGATCGTCAGAGAAAAGCTGTCGAGACTACCCGAATAATAAAACGATCGAGACCCTCGAAGATTACTAATTAAAACGATTATCAATGAAAAAAGTAATCTGTCCCTTTGCCGCGTTCTACCTCTCGGTGCGGTTATCAAACTTGGGTCACCAATCTCGATCTCTGTTAAAAAAAAAAAAAAAAAAAAAAAAAAAAAAAAAAAAAAAAAAAAAAAAAAAAAAAAAAAAAAAAAAAAAAAAAAAAAAAAAAAAAAAAAAAAAAACAGTCGACCTTGAAATCAGATCGAGACATTCCGGTTGATAAAACTGGGATAACCCGGGCGTAGATTTTTGAAAAACCCTCGAAACGTCGTTTATCGCGTTTCTTCTCTAGTATGAATCGTAGGAATTTTTTAGTGCCTGATTTCGAGTGACTCACCCGGTATATAAGAATATATACGTATGTATACCTGTATATACGTATCATACAATGTATATATTACATGTAATACAATATCGAAAGAAGAAGCACGTCAATCAAACTCAATTAACTTAGATGAATGTATCTTGCCGCGATAAGTGACTAAAGCTCTTGGACCCAATTGTAAAATCGTAATACGTGACGACGAGTACGCAGGTCTTGAATTTTTGTACAATTTTTTCGTATGTAACCCTTCTGCTGAAGCCTTTTTTCTAATACATACACGAATGTACGCGAATAAACGTACGTATACATTAATATGTATATACATGCATAAGTCTTCGTGTATTTGTGTATATATATATTTATGTATATTCCACATTTTCAACCCCATCCGGCAGACGGTGCAATTGAGTGATTCAACACGGGCAATGGAAGCTCGCTAATCAAACGAACGATAATCGGTGTCCGATGTAATGTAAAGAGGAGCTCGAGAAAAAAATAAAACAAGATTAAACGAACAATTGTTCAGCGTTGGGGAGAAATTTGGGAACGAGTGCATTTCCGGTTTGGCTACTGCGTGTTCGAAGGACGGAAATAAAAAAACAAAGAAAAAAAAAACAAAAACAATTAAAAGAACACTTTAAACTGTATAAGTTGGAATGTCATTCAACGGGCATTGCGTCGATCGTAGGATCGATTAAATAAATTGATATCGTGTAAGACGACATTACTCAACGAATTTTTCATTTATCCTTTGCCATATTTTTTTTTAAATAGTAAGAAACGACGTGTTTTGTGTGACGATATCGTTTTTATTTTTTTATGAAATAGAAATAATATTCTACCCTGTCACGAATTAAACTCTGTTCGAGCTTTCTTTTATTTTTTTACAAAAAATAAAAACAAGATTCTACCCTGTCACAATTTCAACTCGTGAGGAGAGCTTTCTCTCTGGAATCTCTTCTGCTCGTGTGTTGCAAGTCAATATCCGCGAGTCAATCGCAACACCGTATGCGTTCGCGTAAACGACTATCGGAAGTTTTACTCTCGCGTTGATAACGCTTAACGAGTTTCTTCTTTCAGCTTTGCACGCGATACAGCACGAAAAAAAAAAAAACGATAGGGAAAAGACTGAGAATTTAACAAAAGACAAAAATTCCTCGGTGATTATGACATGCATGTATATAGATAAAATCAGCATATTTATACAGACAGGATTAGTAACAATCTAGTTTGCTTCGGTCCGTAGTTGGCAACAAGTGTTAGTGAATTTCTTCTGCGAAAAGAAAAATTGTTAAGTGAACAACAAAAAGGCCCGCAAACGTAATGAGAAATCCAACTGAATTCCGAAACACGTCAAGCAAGTAAGCATTCTCTTGGGATCCGACGATCATGTGGAAAAACGAAAAATGAGAGAAAAAGTGATGGCAGAAGGAGAAGAGAAATTTAAGATATCAAAGATGATGAAAGAAGAAAGGTAGAGAAATAAAGAGATGGGAAAGTCAATCTTATATATATATATTTTTCTTTTAGTAATTGATGTGACTACATTTGTTGATTTTTTAAATAATTATTTCTAAAGTTCGATAAAAAAATATAATTGAAATTTCGTTTTTCGATTAAAATGGCTTTTTTATTCATCAAGCTTTCTCGACAATAATTCATCAAAGTTAGTAATTTCTCCTGATTTACTTTATATCCGACCACTCGAAACTTGGGAATGTTTCACTTTGAGCCATTAATTGTTTGTCGCTTCTTCTAATGGCGTTATCTTCCTTAGGAAGATAACGCCATTTAACATTAACACAATTTACTTATGTTACACAATATACCTGAATATTACCTTACAAAAAATGTTTCGTTTTCATTACAAAAAGAAAACAACATATTATTGTAACAAACGATAAAAAGTTGATTATTATACGATTATAACAAAGAGGATGCAATGGAAAAAATAACTATTATTTAATATCGAAGAAACATTGATTTCAGGGAGACTTTTTTTTATTACCGGGCGTACATTTTAACTTTTTGAAGTTTTCGAAAAAAATTGTTTTATACGGAAGTGTAAAAAAGTGTCAAATGTGACGTCTTCTTTAATAGCCTGTAAGCTCGGCAAACGTCGAATCCAAATCGTCACAGATGTACTTACATTTTTCTTTCTCTCTGAACAATCGATCTGGAATGAAAAAAAAAAGTTGAAGCGAAATGATATCCGTGAGTAACGAGTGACCAAGTTTGGGGAAGAAACAAAATTCGTACCTTCTCGACGATCCAAATCTTTTTGCAGCAATTTCATCATTTTTTCAGCTATCACTGCCCTCGACTCGACTTCGTTGAGCTTCAGTTTTAACTCCTTCAGCTGACTCTTAAACTCCTCGACTCTTTGATTCGCCTAGGATCCACGAAAAGAAAAACATGAAACGCTTGTCAGTACCCAGCTCGAAAGTTGCATCTAAGAGTCTGCTAGAAAATTCACCTTTTCTTCGGAAACCTCCAGTGATTTGAGAATATTTCCAACGATGAATAACTCGTCTTCACGCTCAGCTATCTTTCTGCGATCAATTTTTAATAACTTTATTCAACATTGGAATTCAACCGTTTCGAGATAAATAGTTAGGAAAGAAAATAAAATAGAGGATCTAACCAAATCGACAATTTTTATTGAAAAATTCATTTTACGTTAAATAGGAAATGCTCGTTTTTTTTTTCTTCAAATTTTCATGTAAAACAAAAATCTACTTTTATTTGCTTCTGTTGAAAAATCTTTAATTGCATTTTCAAAAATATGATTTTATTTAATTAACTAAAAGATAGAAAATTCTTTTTTACCAAATCACGTTTACCAAATCACGGAAAAAAAATATTTTCTATTTTTCAGTCTTTAATCGATTTTATGATATGAAAAGTTTTAATATGGATTTAAAGTTTACTTTATGGATATATATATATATATATATATATAGTTTCTTAAGTTTAATCATACGTTTAACATTTTAAAGCATTTCACAGAAAATTAAATGTAAAGAAAAGCTTGTAAAATGCTAATAAATGTCGATGAAATATTGGGAATGTGAAATTTTATATTTTTCATTTAAAAAATTGTACGATTGATAAGTTATCTGCAATATTAATTCTTTTTTGTTTTCACCGAAATATCGATTGTTGGTGTTAAAGAAAAATTGGGAGCAATGATTATTTGAATAATAGCTTTGTTCACCCACGCCTCGCTTGATTTGACCCTGTCTTCTGCCGCTTCGAGTTCGTCTTCGACAAATACCAACTTTCTTGATATCTCGTCTGACTTTGCATCCGCGTCTTCGGCAATGAGACGAGCTTCCTTCAGCTGTGCCGTTAGCTGGTCCATTCGCTCCTCGTCGAGCTTACTGCGATTTTCCAGGACTTTGCAGATCCTGAATCGAATTGTAAATTACAATTGTGATCGTTAACTATTTTTTTATGATAAACGACTCTTACCTTCTTTTTTTATTATTAATTCCTTCTTTGAGTTAAACGTTACAACAGATTTATCAAATTTAATTATATATTGAATTTAGATTGAAAATGCAGACGTTTTTAACGAGAAAATTAAAACCCCACCGTGCCAATAAATTCAGAAATAAAACTTTTTAATTTTCAATATAAGGAAAAAAATTTTTTTTATAATATGCCAAATTTATACGTAAAGAAAATTGTTGTTTTTCAAGTGACTTATAAATTAAGCTTTGGGGCAATGAATTTTAAAAAATTTTGATCAATTTGATCAAGTCCTGAATAATTTGTAATGTTTATAAATTTATGTAACGGTTTGATGTCTAAATTTTGAGTGCCCTGAGCTTTTGTTTATAAAAATATATCGGTGACTTGATTAAAAAAAAGTAATTTTCTTCTTTTTATTACATGAAATAAAACTTCGTGTAAAATATTTTGTTTGCATGCAACTTATTTTATACTTTTTGTCTGTAATTGGTTTTATTACGTGAAAAGTCGAAAACTTCATGCATTTTTGTTCATAAATTGAATCACGCGTTGTCACATCTTAGATGTAAAACAAAAAATTAACGTTTGTAAAAAAAAAAAACGATCTCATTACCGTTCACAAAACAAAGAAAAATGTAATCAGAAACGACGATGATTATTTCAAAATTTAACAAACCGTTTGGCATCATCAGCGGTTTCAGTGGCTTGTGCCAACTTCGTTTGCGCGATGAGACGGCGTTCCTCCGTTCTCTCCAAGTTCTCCATGCACTGTTGCATCTTTCGATTCAGTATCGCCAGTTCGGATTGCGCCTTGTATCAAAACCGAGAGACAAAAATCGGCCAAGTTACACGTCCGAAAAAATAAAAAAAAATAATAATAAAAAAAATAAAACAATCTTTGATGCGACGATGTAAAAAAAAAAAAAAAAGTCTCTTCTCACCAACCATCAAGAGTGATCGTTCCCTTTGCTCGAGATCGGTGTTGGATCTTTCGAGATTGGATCTGCTCGTGCGAAGATCGTGTTTCATTTGGCTGAGCTTTTTAGCGAGTTCCCGAACTTCGTCACGTAGCATTTCTTCGCGTTTGTTCGCTTCTCTGGCTTGTTGATCGCAAATATCGGCTCTGTCAATCGCCAAATCTTTTTCGATTTTTAATGTTTGCAGACGTTTCTTTATCGCGTTCATTGCGACGCGTCGATAAAACGAGCGCGAAGAAACAAACAAAGAAAACAATTTCTGGAACGATCGAAAAACTGACGATCCGCTATCTCAAAGTCTACACTGTTTTTTTTTTCTTTTTTTTTTTTCAAATCGTAAATTTTTGTTTTGCCCTTCGAATTGGAGCGTAGACGTACAAATGATGAAGATCCGGATGCTCACGAGTAACTGTACCCGTAGCCCGGGAACAACTTTGCTTTATAGCCGTAGCGAGAAATGCAAAAGAACCCAATTGACCAAGCTCCTTACTTAGAACTCGAACGAATTCTTCATCGATCTCCGTTCTCTGTTCAACGAACCAGACACGATCTCGTACTTTTCAACAATCAACGATTACAATGAAATCTACGTTTACTCCGAGACCATCATTTTTTCTATACCTGATCTCCCTTCGTCTCAAGATCTTTTCTTTTCTCGTCTTTAGAGACCTCGTAACGCTCGCGACAGTTTTAGGGTGAGCAATTCGAGACTAAAAAGAGTTGACCTTTTTCTTGGGAACGGGTAGCTTCTGGCATTAGGCCGTGCTCGTTGGAAAGGTCTCATTGCGAATTCTTGATACAGTTGCTAATTGAGTATCGATTACAAGATGATTTAGTCAAAGAGGCTGCACAGCCATTTCAGAAAAAAAAAAAACAATTATTGAGGTGATAACGTTGATAGTCAATTTATAAAAATATCAATAATCTTTGACGGAGGTATTGAGTTGAACCGGATAATTGTTAATTGACACGATTTTTCATCGATGTCGTTTTAAAAATAAATCATCA
The DNA here is from genome assembly GCA_030523105.1 of Ophioninae sp. A BG-2022a. Lineage (NCBI taxonomy): Eukaryota > Metazoa > Arthropoda > Insecta > Hymenoptera > Ichneumonidae > Ophioninae sp. A BG-2022a. Next base: position 12,797 of record JAPYZI010003286.1, on the reverse strand, counting down.
ATTATAACACTGAATTCAAGGAGTGTTTGGGTTTGTTTGGGTCTAGGTCGTGCTTACCTAGGGTCTAGTTGATATTTGATCAACTTTTTTTTTTAAAATCACGCAAACCATCAATGTCGGAGACTCGGAACAACGATGTGACTTTTATTTTCTAGACAAATCGAAGTACCCATTGGCAACTTATTCAAGCTTCGTCCTGTCATTCGGACTTTGATCGAATTGTACTCAAAGAATCGAAGATCATCCGAATATCGCAACGAAACTTCTGGGCAGGGTGAAAATAAAATCGAACGATGAGCAGAAAAGTCGATGTTCCTCTTTTTTTCTTATATTTATTTTTTAATTCCTTAATTTCGTCATACTTTCATAAAAATATATATTTTTTATTTGTAATATAGGACTTCAAGCCTTCGTGAAATTTTAGGAGCTCGTCACGGTTGATTTTAGCCAAGAATTTGTCCCTTAGCTCATTCCAGTGACATGGAAATCCTTCAGGAGCATAATTGCCTGCGAACAGGATGAAATTCACTTACTCGTGCTCACTCTTTCCTAATCCACCATCGAACTGCCTTCGCAGAAGGGCAGAAGGAAACTGGTGAAAACCATTGCCAACACAGTTGTGCCATTCCTAAAAAAATTGTCAATTTCTTCACCATTGACAAATCAGTAGAATATAAACTCGTAATTGGCGCGTAAGTCACCATCCGAGTACCGATCACCTATCGATTTTTCCTTACGATGTTTCTACGTAGTACCAAAATCTTGAAATAAAAGTGAAGTTCAGTTTGAAAGCAACATCCTTCGACTAATTTTTCACAATATTCAAAATGTTGATATTACTATTCTTAAATAAATGAAGCTTCATTTTCCCTGAAGAAAAATCACAATTCTCCGAAGCCTGAAGTTTTGACGTAACCAGGCGTCCCTATGAGATAAATAAACGTACACAGTTGGGTTCTTTCGTCTTTTTCGGAATCGCAATTTATTGACGAGCAAAGTACAACGCTAGATTGATAATGTGTCAACGTGATTGCGCGATCAGCATGAAATTTCCAACCCTGTTGATCGAGGGTTCTGAAAAAGAAAAAAAAAACATCGAACCAAGAACAACAAAAAAAAAACGAAACGTATCAGTTTTGATAGTGGTTCGAAACAAATGTCATAATCGTGACACACGCGCGCAAACACACGGGCAACCACGCGCACAGCCGCACACACACATACACAAACACACAATCGCGCACACGATACAAACGACCCTGAGCTCGTTTGATATCAATATCTGTTTGGCGTAGCGAGGAATTTAGGCGTCATGCGATATTACAGTAGCGAATCGAAAAAAGCTCGCGAAGCCGATTTGCAATAGCGATCGTTTGATGAGAGTGAAGAACGGGCTCGCATTACGTCCCTCACTCTGTAAGTTTGGCAGCGGGTTATTTTTAATGACAAAAAGGCCGGATAAAGCGTTTCTCTTCGGGAGAGTCGTACATCGCGACTCGTTCAAGCCTCAAGCTTAAAATAAAGCGCGCTAAAGATCGATTTTTTTATTATTATTTTTTTTTGTTTTTTTTTTTTTTTTAAATTGCCAATTCGTAGTTTTCCCTTTCCGGTTTTTTTTGTCTTTACTTCTCGTCAAGTAGCGAATGCAGAAGCGTAAAGTAGAAAATAATATTTATCAGTGTGTGTTTTTTTGTCTCCTTTCTCTCCCCCGGTCTCGATCGTCGTTTTCATCTTCTCTTCTTTCTGGATCTTCGCGATTCTAAAATCCGGACATTTCGGCGAAAGTGATGTCGAGATCGTCGCAAATAGCTTTGTACTTCTCTTTCTCTTCTCGAAGTTCGTCTGGAACGTAGCATTTATTGATGTTTATATATATAAATATATATATATATATATATATATATATATATATATATATACGTTGATATTTCAAAGATTATTCAATTTGAGGAATCTATCAGTCTATCTGTAAAGATTTGAGTAAAAAGTTCAGTGATCGAGTTCAACTTGTATTCTTACCTTCCTTCGAATCCACCTCTCTGAGCAACGCTTTCACCGTTTTCTCAGCAAGGACGGCACGCTTCTCGGTCGCTTTTAGCGTCAGCTTTAGATCCTTAAGCTGGACCTTGAAATCAGCGACTCGTTGATTCGCCTGTGGAAAAATAAGGATCGTATGGAAATTTGCATGGCACATTTGATTGCATGGTCATTGATGACTCGTATGGTAGTCCAAAAATTCCAATACGCTTTTTTATTAAATCATACGAAATCAAAGACTGATGATAGTGATTATTCGTTCAACTCAATGACAACAAAGGAAACGTTGATTTCAATTTGTCGCTCAATGGCATTTTTATTGTTGTTTGGGTTTGTTTGGGTCCTGTCAATATCGTGTTGGTGAACAAGAGACTTTCATTTTTCATTTTTTTCTTCAATCTTTCATTTTTCAAGTGAAAGATTGACGATAAGAAAGACAGTTTTGAAGATTCGAATTTCTTTACCTTTTCTTCGGAGACCTCGAGAGATTTGACGATGTTCTGCACAATGAAAAGCTCGTCCTCTCGCTCGACAATTTTTCTGAACAAAAGAATCAAATTCGAATATCGATGGATACTCGATAAGAAATTGTTTTTCGCGTTTAAAGAAAAATGGATATCTGATCGTACGTTTGATAACGGGTGTACTTACGCTTCGCTCGTTTTGACTCGATCCTCGGCTGCCTCGAGCTCCTCCTCGACGAATTGCAGCTTCTTCGATATGTCGTCGGACTTGGTGTCGGCATCCTCAGCGATGAGTCTCGCGTCCTTCAACTCTGACGTTAGCTTTATTACCCTCTCAGCATCCAATCTACTTCGTTCCTCGAGCACTTTGCACATTCTGCGAAAAAGAAGATTCATGAGTCGGTTGATCTTTGACAAAGGACTATTTCGTAACTAATAAAAAGACGTTTCGAAGCGATTGATGATGCAACAATGGTATTTCTTCGTTGTCTATTGACGAGCTCAATTATATCCTTCTTTGACAGGCTTGTCATCAGCAAATCGAACATCGGCTGATAACAAGCCGAGAAAACTTTGATTATTTCAGATCGCCGATCGTTAACGATTTATCGTCCCTGAATTCCGGGCCCGAAAGGAATCGAAAGAAAATTTGGTTGTCGGGAAGATATGACAGTAATGACCTTCGAGCGTCGTCGTTGAGTTCGGTCGCACGTGCGAGCTTCAGCTGTGCCGAGATACGTAATTCTTCCTTCTTGGAGAGACTCGCCTCGATCTCCTGTACTCTTTTCGTCATCAACGTTCTATCTTGCTCAGCCTAAACATCATCATTGTTTCTTCATCATTTCTTTGACTCGTGCGAGCTCGATATATAATTTTGTTCGTTTTTTTCGATCGATCCGTAATTTAAACAAATGGCGGAGGTTACCAAGATGAAAAGAAACGTTACCTTGGTCCACGATTTTTCGCACTGTTCAAGGGAAGCTGTAGAACTATCGAGGGTGACTTTCGTAACTTCGTAGTCCCGCTCCAGTTGAGCGAGCTTCTTCTCGAGATCGCGCACCTCATCGTAAATTAGATCAGCCCTCATGTTCTCCTGTCTAGCTTTCGTCTCGTTCGCTTCGACTTTCTCGTTTGCTGTGTCCATCTCCATCTTCAACGCCGCTATTTTCTTCTTTATCGCCTCCATGATTACGAGGTTTCGTCGTACCTTTTATTCCCTTGCGGAGGAAACCAGAGGTCGACCCTGATGAAGCTCCTTCTACCCTGCCAAAAAGAGGATCAAGAGATCATTAAAAAATAACCTTCAGACGTTATTTTTTTTCCACAGACTTCTAAAAAAGACCAAAAAGACCACGAGTAGGAACTACCTGCAGCGTTTCTAAACTTCCAGTTATCTAGCGTTCGCCAATACTTGAATTCTGCAATCCGGACAAACGTTGACAAATTTAAAAGTGCCAGTTACCAATTTAACCGTGTCAAACTTTCGAATTAGCTAGGTTTACGTTACAAGATGAAGAAAAAAAAAAAGTTTTTCCTTCGCCCTTTAATCGTGACAGGTGGTTGCTTCGAATACGTCACTTCAAACGAGGAAAAACTTTACGAAAGAATAACAATTCGCAGCTTTTTTATCGCAGGTGCCAAATGCTTGGAGCGGAGGCCAAACAATTTAAGTTCAATAATATTTTGACTCTTCAAAAATTCTCTTATCGGAATATGTAAAATCATCAAAGAACGAAGAAGTCAACCTTTACGAATAGATAAACTGTTGATTCATCAAACGTCTGTTATCGCAACGAAACGAATTCGTAACAAGTTTCATATCCACGTTCGTACTCGATCCAAAAGAACGAAAAATTTTCAGGTGCCAGAAAGTGTATCTCTGACACGATGGACCACATAAAAATGATTTCAAATGAGCTGACCATTCCACTGGATGTTTAGTTAACGAATAAAGCTATGTTTGATCTTTGACCGAATCAATAGAACAAATGTAATCGTATTTCAGTAGGATTCTCTGAGAGCCATCTCCCATCATCAAGATTGGCAACTGCGAGAAACATTCCTGCACTCGCGGACACAAAGATATAGTTTTCTGAAGATACATCGACACCCACGAAATTTCGGGTATTAAGACCGAATGATGTCGGATGTACGAAGAATGCTGTTTGTCTTAACAATCGCGAAGCACAGATCGGATATATCAGAGGATCACAGAGATGAAAGATGAAACAACGACGGATCATTCGCACCACTCATCTCGGTTGCCATCGTGAAAAATGAAGGAAATCCTCTCCAGCAGGACCAAAGTCCACCTGGCTACCCCAAAGATACACCATTCAATCGTTACGCTCGGCTGAACCGATACTAACACAAAACGTTTCCTTTCCCTCGGTTCTTTTTTATTCCTCGGTTTTTTTCTCTTGTTTTTCTTATGACGATGAAACGTCAGGGGTAGCACTCACTTTCGCTCGAAGAGATGATGATGAGCGAGGCAGAATGCTCAACTAGATGCCTTCGGAAGCTAAGCCAAAATAAAACTAATCGTTGGTGCAGGCCTCCTCGAAAGCTTCGAACCAATCCCAATTCTATAATTGCCTTTGGGGCTTTGGCTTTCGTCCCGATTCTTTTTCTTCCTCACTCTTTCTTCCTTTCTTTTTACCCGCGAACTCTCTCCCTCCCTCGTGATTCTGGTTGTTCGCTGGTCAACCCCCGTCACGGCACTGACTACTGGCCCGAAATGCGATCTCCACCTTCCCATGCTATTTTCAGCTTGAAAAGAAGATCGTTCCTGTTTTGTACCCGACGTAACTATCACTGTAAACAGCCCTATGATCCTTTCGACTCATCGGGATCGCGGTTCATCAAGGTCCATTTTTCTCATACTCCTGTCAAATATGTAACACACTCCGTGACTGTGGACCCGACGTTCCTTCACATCTTTGTCTCTACGAAACATCTTTGGAAATGACTTCCTTGAATCTTTTGGTGTTGACCGATTTTTTTTAAATTTTATTTTGAAATTAACGAGTTTCGAGTTCTATTCCCATTTGGGAAGGAAATATTGTTCTTGTCTCGTAATTATCGCTTGATGACATTTCTCACCAATGTACTTCGCAAATATACCCAACGAGACTGCGATTAATGCTTACGATGACCCTGAACGTCAATGAAATAAATCTGACGACGTGTAGTTGATCAAACAGATTTTTGAAAGTTTACCTCTTATCATAAGCAACGATACTCGAACACACAGATAAGAAGATTATAACAAATCGGTCAGTGTCAAGTTTCGTTTACTCGAAATTACAGAAATATAATGGAGGTGAAAACCTCTGTTGATTAAAAATGAAGGATCTCTATTGTATCAATATTGTAATCGTATTTTAACGCGAACTTTATTATTTGATTAATCGGATGTTTAAAATGGTGAAAAACATTAATTTGGGATATACAATATTATTTGTATAGCGTACATCTTTCCTTATCAGCCCGGTATAAATGCGGCGAACTCATCCAACGACGCTAAATTCGTCAAATTTCAATTCGATTCACGCTTATCGAAAATTTTTTAATCGTTCGACTTTTACCGAACTTTTTCCGAGTACGAAACTTATCAGCCTTCCTTCGATCAGGGAAACGTAATGTACAACATTTTTTCAAGCATCGAATTTAAGTGCTTAAGGATGTTCTCGCGCCATAATCAGAATAGTATATACAAATTATTGGCAAAATCATGACGTACAATTTTTTGAAGATGATTGAAAAATTTCGTGAATTTTCTTGAGCGTTATATTATATCGTATAAAAAATTTGAAAAGGTCTCATCGTTTGGTAATCGAGATATTCAGTAGTAAAAATCGCCGCCTTAACATCAGGTCTTACAGGAAGTTATGAAAAAAGAAAAATACGATTTTTTCCAACAAATATCACGATTTCTGAACAGTCAAACTGTCTCAAATTTTACTCACTGTTGAGTACGATTGTTGAAAAGGTTCATATACATTTTAAACAATTAATCTTGAAATTCGTATAACGCAAGAACATCCTTAAAGATATCGATCACAAGCGATTTTTACGATTGAAAATATTAAAAGAAAAACTGGAAATATTTTGAAAGCCTCTGTGAGAACGCTGTTGAAACTTTCTTCAAAGTTACGTGGATAGAAAATTTAATCTTTAATCTTTAATTACTTATCTCGTAAATAAAATTTAATTTTTTAAAGGATCATTGGGATTTCAAAATATCTTCTATTTCTTCAGCAAGGAGGCAGATCGCAGTGTATGGTGAGCTCCGTTCGAACCTGACCAATTGTTTTTTTTTTTACCAGCATTTTTTATTGGTGGTCCAGAAATCAGACATCGAAGATGTGGCGATTCGAAGTTTTCCTACTGCTTCTCATTTCGAGTTTTTGCTTCGGGACACCTGATCAATCGGATAATAATAACGTTGTCATTAAACAATGTGGACGTCGGAATATAAACGGTTTGGATCCTAATGACACAGTTCAACGAAAGAACGAATCATATTTCGGTGAATTTCCGTGGATGGTTGCACTACTAACCAAGAGCAAGCCCGACAGGCTTGGCAGAGTTTTTCTTCTTTTTTCGGGCGGCGGTTCTCTCATACATCCCAAAGCAGTTATCACTGCAGCTCACTGCGTTGTTAAGTAAGCGAACATCAATTTGATCAGACATTTGACTAGATTTATTGCAAATGCATGCCAGAAAACTCAGTAAAAAATAAACGGACTTTAAGGGATTAGTGTACTATGAAAATTAAAAAAAAAATCGTCTCTCCGGAAAAATCAAATCGAAAAGCAAGCTCCAAGATGTAATCTGAAAATTGCAGATTGAACGTAAAATTGTAATCACAACGGTAAAACTGTTGGACGAACTTTAAGGTTTTATAAATATTTGAAAATTCCCAATATTAGTGGAAATTTGAGAAAATATAGATTGAGAAAGAATAATAATAGTAGAATTATTTGATAATTTTTTACGAAATATTTTATTAATTATAAACAGACGGATCGATCATTGTCGAAAATGGAAAAAAAGCTTTTGCAAACGTTAATGGTTGCAATACGAATTGAATAAAAACGCCGTTTATTATGAAAATGTTATTCCTAATGGATTGAGGATTGATCAGGAGAAGTTTGAAGGTTAAATATTTATTAAGGAGGAAATCCAGGGATGATCGACATTAAAAATATTTCAGCAGAACTACGGTCGATCGATTGGTGATTCGAGCCGGAGAATGGGATCCCCGAAACAAAAACGAATATTTACCATATCGTGAACGTAATGCTGAGGAAATAATAGTCCACGAGGATTATTACAGGAGCAACGGCCTACACAGCGATTATGCAATTATTATACTCAAGGCTCCTTTCAAGTTCGAGCCACACATCGGCCTTGCGTGCTTACCTGGCACACTGAACGATTTTGACTGGTCACAATGTATCTCGACCGGTTGGGGTCGTAAAATTTTCGGTAAGACGCAGTCTGTCAAAGTGTCAATCATTTTTATAAGAACAATTAAATAAAAAATGTAACGTCTCAAGTTTTTTCAACAATTTTCCATTTCGAATGACGTTTGGTAATTATTACGAACTATTAAGATTGCTATAATATGAAAGGTACAAACTTTTTAATAATTTCCACATTATTGGGGCACATTTGACTAGACGTTGCAAACAAAGTGTGGACTTAGGGAATTGAGATTTTTTTATGAGACCGTAAAATCATTGAAGTATATTGACAATTTAAAAATTAAATATACATTGACAGAAAGCGTTGTTATCGCGATCATAAAACAAGCTTTTCAAAGAATAACGCGCTACCAATAATTTCGTAAACTTTTGAAAATATTATTTAAATATAAGACATCGATATATATTTCTTGGGTTTGTTTGGGTTTGTTTGGGTTATTGGGTTATATTTAAAGACATCGATGTCTTTAAATATAAGACATCGACATATTTTTTTGGAATTATTAAAATTGATTTTTATTAATTCTTGTTAAAACAGCTACAGGACGCGACGAATTGAAAATTCTCAAGAAGGTCGAACTGTCGTTGGTCTCTAAAAACGCATGCGAAAACGCTTATGGCAGATCCGGGCATTCCAGTTTTTTCCTGCACCCGAGTTTCGTCTGTGCTGGTGGAGATCATGGAAAAGACACGTGCAGTGTAAGAATCTCTGAAACGTTCAGTATCATGCAATTCCAGGATTTTATAAAAAATTCATCGTTCATACGAGAAATGATATTCGCTTTGATAGTTCGACAGCGGAGGTCCCTTGGTGTGTCAAATAAAGAACGATCGTACGCGATACGTCCAAGTGGGCATCGTCGCTGCTGGCCCCGTAAATTGCGGTTTAGGGGGATACCCTGGTTTTTATTCAGATATGGTATTTGGTCTTCGATGGATTTTGCAACAATTGAAGGATCACGGTTTCGCGATCGATAATCCCAGGATCTGACTATCGAAATGACATATAGAAACTACAGTTGATTCATGAAATTAACGTTACAATCGATTGTATTTTGTAAATCACTTAACAAATTAATAATGTGCAAGTATTAAGTAGAAACATTAGATATTTAAACAAAAAACATTAAATTATTCAGGCTAAGAGAATATACATTGTATTACGAAAATATATTAAAAGCAATTCTTATTAACAGTATTTAAACTTAATTCCACAAGACTTCAGTTCGAAGAATGAAATGATTATTTAAATAAATGATCATATCACAAAGTAACTATCAGCAACTAAGCTGATCGAAAAAAAAAAAAAACAAAACTAAAATAACTTTAATACATCAACAAACGTTTCCTCAATAAGTCACTTATCCCAAACGTAAAAAATTACGAAACTATCCAGCTGCACGAAAAAACCGTTCGAAAAAAAGTGCGCATAGTCAGACGTATTTTTATTAGTGATAATAGTACAATATTATAAATGTCATGTCAGATGTCTAAAAAGATCACTACTTTCGAGTCCGTAATAGCGGCGTCGCGGAAATAGTTTCGTTACGCGATACAAGTTTCTTTTTCTTTTTTTTTTTCGCGAGAATCACGCGGTAACTACGAATACTACGTTTATTTATTTATCCAGATGCTTCGAGAGGTTTTTATCGCTTCCTCGTTTTTCCCCCTCGTTTCCCGTCGCGATTCACTTCGCATCCTATCACATACCCCTAAAACATCCATAAAAAATTGTCGCGATAAGACTTCGATCGATGTGTTTATTGCTCGATAGAAATTTCGAGCTCAAGAAAGTACAAAGTCACGTCACGTCGCATCTGCTGACGTCTGTTTTCCTCATCGCACGGTATCAGTTCGTTCTTAATTTTATTTGACAATACACGAGAATCGTATCGAGGCTCAATGTGTACGTAAGTAATAAACGCGTTATGTACGACGAAAATGCGTGTAAGGATCTCAAAATGAAGGTCAAAGACTCGTTTCGAGCCGACTCGTCCTTTCTCGTTATCGTAAACAATACGAGATCAAAGTATACGCTCGAATGAATTTTGCAAGCGCGCAGCGAACGCTGTCGTGAATAATGGCACGTAGTGAATGCGATAACAGCGATTAAAGTACGAAAAGCGTAACACCGTGACCCATAATCGCGGTAAAAGCTTCGAAGGCGGTTTTCGGTTGCCCACATACGATAATTACTCCTGTTACACACTCGAGCTGTTGTTACAGTATAATCATTATCATTATTACGATTATTATTATTATTTATGCTTTGCTCGCTCGCTCGCGTATTTTTTTTATGCGAAACGGTTTACGTTTCAGTTCTGTCGAGTGTTCAAAAGTTGAGCTTTAAATAGACTCGTCGGCATTGTAGCGTTTGAACGGATTATCCAATGGCTAACGATTTGGCCACGTTTTTCATCCAAACCAAACAATTTTTCACGTTCGATAGTTAACGTGAAAATAGTTTCCACGATTTCCTAAAGATTTATGTATGTTTATATATATCGAACATCAAAGATTGCAAAAAGGAATTAATCACTTTGCCCTTCGCGTATAGTCTGTTTGACTACAACGCGTACGATTAATTTTTTTGTTACGATTTATGAAAACTCCTAACTTTCAGAGGTGAAAACGATCTTTTTACATACTACTCTTTTCGCTCAAATTACAACTGCTCTATTAGCCGTAATCAATGAAAAATTGGATATTCAAAACTTAGAAGAATTTTGTCGCATTCATCAAAATACTATCATTAAGAGTCAGAGAATAAACTTTCAATACTGCTAACATCATCTTTGTGAATCTTCAACCGAATTCAAGAAACATTCTTCAGTCGCTGAGTTATCAAGTTCCAAGGGTGAATTATAAGATTTCCATATTAAATCGAAATTGGAAAAAAATTTGAAAATCTGCCACTAGACAGTTTCGAGTTAGACGTTGAGTTAATTATTGAAGAGCTAAGCGTTGATTCTTTCGTGCAGCCTTTGATACATTTACACGCGCACACGCACACATATTATACTTTTATATGTAACTGTCACTGGTTGATGGGCGCTGGGGAATGATACGAAAGCGTTCAATAGGGAACGTGTAAAAATCAGCTCATACTTTTGAGCTAGAAGATAAGTCCATGTGTTAATATGTGCGTGCGCGCAAATATTACATATTAAAGTACATTTTTGTATAATTATAAAACTACGAGATTTCGCAAGAAACCAGTGCTTTGGTATACCAAGTGTGTAAATCATTTCGAGTACAAAACACGGCGAATTAGCTGCGAATTTAGGAAATGTTTTAGTTCCTTTTTTTTTGGAATCCATCAAATAAATATAATACGCAAACCTACGACCGTAGGCAGTGAAAAATTGTGTGAGCGAAAGAGCGTCGTCGACGGTTCGATCAACGGAGTCGTAAATCGTAGTATTCGCGACATATTTGGATAATCGTACGAAAAGAGAGCAACTTGGCGATCGTAATCGACATACTTTCGATGAAGATCATTCTCAGCGAGCCTATAGCTTCAAAAAGCGTACGAGCACTGTATAAAGAATGTGTACGCAGCACTGAATATTGTACAATCGTGGCGATTCCTAAGAACCAATAGAACGTGACGATTCTTCGATCAGTGCTTCGTTTGCGTTTACTTTCGTATTAGTTGTGTATGATAGGAGGGGCTCAAAATCTCGCGATCTTACAACTTAGTAATTAACGCCAAATTGAAAATAACGCGACGAATAAATTTTGAAGAGTTTCGTAAATTCGATCGGAGAATAATTCGAACGAATTTAATTCTATTCACTAGCAATCGTCACCGTATCACACTGAACTGAATTTTCCAACATTTCTGTTCGAGAATACGTATAATTATACGAAAAAGCATATTTCGAAAATTTCCCAACCTCAAAGCATATTCCGCGAAAAAGAAACCCTCGCGTTTATCCGAGCTACTGGGAAAAACAATATTAAATTCGTGCACTTCGAGAATCATTGAACAAAGCGTTTCGAACGAATTTTCGAAACAATTATCCGCAAAGTACGCAAAGTATTGTTAAAGTTACCCGTATTTTTTCGAGTCTCTGGTTCATCGTTAGTTTTTAGAAAGAAACAATTCCGAATTGGCTCGCCAGTGGAATTGATTGGCGCTTTGAACAATTGGTCGTTTACACTCAACTCATTACGAACCCAGCAGGGACAAAATATGTAATATGTACAAAAAGAGAAACGTTTTCGTGACCCTGTTTTCGTTTGTCGATAATCGCACGGCTTGCGTTTTAATCGACTTGTTCTCATATTTGTTCGTATGACAAAGTCACTTTTTAGGACGAATCGGTAGGACGAATTACGGTTAAGTATAATATTGTTTTTTCTTTCTTTCCGCTTTCAATGTTCCGCCGTTTCGTTCCTTCGACGATTTTATAATTGTATTCAAAATTGAAAACGATAGAAACGTTGAAAAGCTTAAAAAGTGTTGATCCATCGACGAGGCAGACAACACCGTCATCTGGAGAGATTTGAGCCCGTTTCGGAATCGATCGCCATCGACAGCACGTAAGCCGGGGTGTTCGACAGCAATAAATGAACGGCGTCTTCACGCCCAAGGGCTCGAAGCTGACGAACAAGGGAACCAACTGTACATCCGGTTTCCGCACATTGGAGAAGCCTGCAACCATTTGCTATTCTTATAATCGGCAATGTTTAAAGGGTGTATATGATCGGAAATTTTATGCTGATTACGAATATCATAAAATTTTTGTCGAAAGCATGGAACGAAGCAAAGAAAAACGTGTTTTAAGGTGTTTTTTAC
>JAPYZI010003285.1:0-18498 GCA_030523105.1 Ophioninae sp. A BG-2022a | reverse complement strand
AAAGGGGTATGTATGGAAAAATTTGCAAAAATCGATGGTCCGACTTTGAAATTCCGCCAAAAATCGAAAAACCATCGGACATTAATGATTAAAAAAGCAATTTGAAGAGAAAAACATAACGAAGAGATTGAGCGCAAACTGGAGTCCCAAATCCCAAAGGGAAAAAAGTTATCGATGATTGAATAAAAAAATGTATTTTCCCCAAAAATCGAAAAAAATTTTGTATTTTTAATATTTTTTTTATTAGCCTATTTCGATGTAACTTTATCCCCTGAACACGAATCTACCATTCATTTCCCCAAAAACCCAAAATTTCTATGAAAAAATTGTAAAAAAACATCTAAAATCACAATTTTTTTGCTGTGTCATACCCTTAAATACCCTAAAAAAAAAAAATGGGCCTTTGAAAACGTTTTTTAAACGATACCTTTCCAGAAGGATACCTTTCCAGAAGGGCTCGGAGGTACCAGGAAAAAATGAAAATTGTTCATAGACACGAACACGACGCGTGCGGTACTCGTTTTCCCTTCTCGTAGAGGAGGGGGGATATTGTATTCGCGAAAACGTACGACAATTACTTTTATCGTGAAATATGAATTTCTAATCGTCCCGTCATTCCTGGCTAGTCGGGAAAGGGAGGAGAGATTACCCCGTGACAGGTTGTCGGTCTCACGCGTTGTCCACTGTTATCCGACGATCCGGTCGTGATAGCGTTACCCCTGGATAGCCCGTGCGGAAATATCGGAACGAACGATAAACGAGCCCGTCACTACCGGCCGACACTTCCCCACTTTGCTTCGCTCTCGTTCACCCCAATTCCCATTGGCAGAAAAGAAAAAAAAGAAAATAATGGAACTTTGGGTGACCGGAACGAGGGAAAAGCAAACGGTCCCGTCAAAGATTGGAATTCGTTGATTCACAGTTTCCTCGAATCCTGATCTCAACGTGACGCCCTTTAACACCTCCAGTCGAGTATATTACTTTTGTTTTATTTTTAGCTCCGGTTATTCCGGTGATAATCGAAACGCAATCCGCGACCGCAAATTCAATAAAAAATGTCACTTGTACTCAACGTTTAAAACGGGAACAAACATACTCTTTCTTGACTTTCAAGCGCTAATTGGAACGCTGATTTTGAATGACACGTAAAACACGTGATGACGTTAAGTCTCGTCCGCGTACGAACGGACACGTGATTCCTAACAATCCTCATAACGAATGCATTGAATACGTAAATTCCGAGTGAAATAATACGTTCTATTGAAAATCCTAACCTCGATTATTCGTTGTTACAATTCTTTTCAAAAATGGCACAACGAAAATAATTTCGCTATTTTGTATCACTATTTATACAGCAGGTCCCCAGTTGAATGCCATAAGTTTTTTCAATCCTCCATTCTTTTGCTCGGACCCAAACCAACCCAAGCAACATCATTCATTCGAAATCTGAGAAAGCGAGAGTCAAATAGCATTAGCTTGGTAACTGTCAGTTAAGGATAAGTCTTCACCAGGTTCAAATACGTTCGAAGGAGTTTGCACTAATCGGACAGCGTTAGGATTTTTGTCCAGCGGTAGAAATTCTGACGTGAAACAGCCTCGAGCTGGTCTCAAATGTGAACCCAAACGAAGACCTTCAAAATAGACCGAACATTTCACGTTGGCCATTCGACCGAGTCCCCCCCGGAACGCAATGAGGCTTTCATGTTGAAGGGAAACTTGGACTCGGTTGAACACGCGATTTTGTAGCCCCCCGCAATTAGCATTTTCCAGGTAGGGCCTACCACAAATATTCCCGGAATGTTATCGATTCCACGTTTCTATTTTCGTACCGGGCATTCATTGTGGGTTATTTATAGAGCTTGCGACAGGGACAGGCTGCGAAGTATGCGCCACTGGAGGGTTGGAGAGGGTCTTGCAACCAGTATTGGCATCGACGCACCATTTTCTCCCTTTCTCCAGGCCCCCCGTGAACTAAGCCGAAGGTTTCTTTTTCGCAAACCCTCCACCCCGTCCCTTATGTCTCCGAAGTTCGCGAAGAGCCAGCAGGCCAGCCCCGGGCTTGACTGGACGACCGATTAGGGGTTGGGATGTATGACTGAGAATAAACGCCCTTCCCTTCTCGCAAAAGTGAACTTCTGTCCGTTTGTGTACTTTCTAGCGAACCCGAGGCTCGCTCGTAGCCAAGCCTTTTTTATACTCTCCTGCTTCTTTCGCTACTATTCTCTCGTCTTTACTCGTTGGCGCTTCATCCACCATCTATTCTCCAGACTTGCCACGAGCCAACCGTTTTTTTTCGCGACTTTAGGATCGCCTTCGTTCCAATGTTGCCTTCAGCGATAACGATCATTGGCGTAACCAACTTTTTTTTTCTAACGGAGGCTAGCCCAGGCCTGGTTATCCCTGGGACACTATCATTCTTGGAGAATCATTGAGGATTTTGTCTGGGGGTTGCCCAATTGGGAAATAATCACTGGGGATTTTTTCTGGGGGTTGCCCAATTGAGGAATAATCACTGAGAATTTCCCCTGAGGTGATAATTTCTAAGGGACCATCACTGGGGGATTAAGTTTGTCATATTGAGGATCGTAATCCCTGGGCCAGGTCACTCCTATAGGTAGCAATTCCTGCAGAGATGATTCTTCGGATGTCCACTTTTTAGAAGTCACTCCAGAGGTTGGATACCCCTGGGGAATCAACTGTTCCCATTTTGGCTGCGCCAACCATCAAAATCCCAGCAAACTTTTCGATTTCACTAAACCCCCAATGGCTCCTCTTCATCCGTCTCTTCGCTGACGATTTACGAGGTAAAAAACGTGAACCGTTTACCAACGCCGTCTTGGTGACATTATTATTTATCGGTATCTTGATCGATTGGTATTTTGATCGAAAGAGAGCACACGGCGGGTCAAGGATCATCCGCGTAGCGCTAGGAAATTACTACCTGACCCATCTCGTATACACACATACGTAGGGGACCATCAATTTTTTGGGATGACGCGAACCTCCCGGAGGGTGGTAGCCGACGGTTACGCGAGCGACCCGTTTCGCGTACGTGAGAGATAGCTTCGACGATACCTCGTCTGCTGACTCGGGTTTCTTCATGGCGCAGATGTCCTTCGGCTTACTCCGCATACCCCCAATGCAATATGTCATACAAGCTGCTGCAATCTCCTACGAAAAACTGCCCTTCGGTTTCCATCCTTCGAGCCGCTCCGATGACCTTGCTCCCAACCCCTTTAACCCTCTTATCGCTACTCCAGGGTCACTTGTTGATGACGCTTTAGATACCGGACTGTCGATTTATCCGAATTCCCAGCGGGTCGACTTCCATCGGGTTTCATGGCGTGAGAGGCCATTAGTGGCCTTTCGATAAGAAGCAATAGAGATTCAGTCAAAAAAAGGGCACTTCCCCTTGGCTTTCTAAGACTTGGGAGAAACGCTAGTAACAGATAGGGTTCGATTGAAAGATAGGCATTGGGTCACCCAAATGTTTAGGGAACAATTATCACTGTATATTTACAATAAATGTAAATATTGGATTTGTTTATCGTCGATGGCTGATTGTTTACTTATTATTTAATATTAATTATTATCAATGCTAAAAATGACCAGTTATTCAAAATTCAAAATAACTTTCGTAGTCCTAGAAACTTTCTTTGGAAACCCTAGAAACTGGAAAGATCAATTTTGCCTTCCGGATTGCGTTTTTAACTTCGAATCGGTGTGTTGGCCAGTTGATATCTGTCATTGCCCCAATGAAGGCGTATCAGGCTCTTCGGACGCTCGCAGAAATTCCCTTCGGTCAAATAAATTCTCTGAATGCTATAAATGAAGGGGAACGAAGTAAATGAGGGTTCGAGACTATCATTGTGCAAAGCAGAAATTCATGTTGCGATGAGATACCAACTGGGGAGGCATAAACCATTTTTGGATTTTGTTGAAAGCTGGCTGGAGGAACCACGGGCGAGTCCAACCTGACTTGTCCTCTACGGTCGCTTTCCGCCCTACGTGCACAGTCTATTATTGCGAGAAACTGGGGCAAAACTAACCGTTGGGTAAGAGAGACACAAACCGGATGTGCTGATGGAAACGTTCGTTTCTATAGACATCAACGGTGACTGGTTTCCCTACTGTTGTGTCAATCGGCTTACCCGTGGAAAATAATGCAGCATGAAACTCCGGAAACAGGAAAAAAATAGACGAACAGCAGCTGCCATGAAAATGGCGGATTGAGCTTGAATTCACGCGACGCACCGGGACGATTGGAAGCCGGGGGAATTGGGGACCAGTAGAATCTGGGGACTTGGGAGAACTGAAGACCTGGGAGAACTGGGCAACTGGGGAATTCGGAAAAATGAAGGAACTGGGAACTGTGGCAACTGGAGGATCCCAGTGGGATCTAGTACCAGGCAAAACTGGGAACTTGGAGGAACTGGAGATTTCGAAAAAAACTGGGGTCACCCGGAGCTTTGTAAAAACTGGCAAACCTGGAGTAACCGTTATGCCTCCACCAAATTTACTGACCGTTGCGATCGAATTTACGGAGTTTACTCCCGAGTCAGCTGGTTTGGATTGCGATGGAAGGCCGATGTATCAGGGCATTCTAGATCGGAGAAATCCACTAGTAGTTCAGACCCGAGGTGGAAAAGGAGACATGGGTAGAGGGATCTGGGGAGGGTTCTGATTGCCTCTTTTCAAATCGATTTCGTCCCTCAGTCCCACCCACCTATACCCTCTGTTCTTCCATTTTATTCCATATCAGAATTGCGGAGTCAGCTGAATGTGGCCAAAGTGGGAACTTGCCATCTTTTGTTTGCTCCGCGGACCATTCGATCTTCCAACGTGCATACGTCCCTTTTACCTCCCTCTCCACTGTTCGTCACTTTTTTTTTTTTAGCTTCGCAAGCGTTTTAGCCTCCGACTGTCGTTCTGAACTTTGGTGGCCACTTCGTAACCCTTTGGCTCCCTTTCTCCAACCTTCCGAAGCTAGCCTCCCTTCTGCCCTTTTAGCTATCGTACTATCGCTTGTGCAAAGTCTGAGATACGTCAGTCCGGTCTATGGCGGAAGTGAGAGGGTGTTATAATATTGTACCTGCACAAACCGAGACCCGGATCAATATGTACTCTCTTGACACAACTCGAACTCCCCCGATGGGGGAAGGAAACGAGAGAAACGACCGCGCTTCCAATATCCATGTCCACGTTCGAACCTTCCCCTCCCAACCTCCTGAACTCTACTTTGCCAGGGGTGAATCCTAATCACCGCTGACTGATCACCTCCAATGTTTTGTCACCAGACACGAAGGGGTCGAACTTCGTATCTTCGAAAATTAATGTTTCAATCAAACTATCGTTTATTTTATATTCATTCGTTTAAGCTCTGACGAACAAACCCAAACAAACCCAAAACGTTTTTTTGGCAAGTAATAGTTGAAAAACGACAGTTGAAAAAAAAATAATAAATAATACGTGATTATCCAATTCATTCGAACTTTAGCTGATCGCCTTTTTATTTAAATTCAAATATTGATTGATCGATTTTTTTTTTTTTTCGTCTTTATTGTATCAATTAAATTCATATTTCAATTCATTCAAATCTAATGAAATTTTTACGTTTTATTAATTTAGCTTGTCACGTTTATTGATTAATGAATCATTTTTTCTCTTTTTAGTTTTTAATGAAACATAAAAAAGAAAAATCAATTTTCATGTAGATCAATTAATTAATCGATCATTTTTTGTTTTATTTTTCCTTTTAGTGAACTATAAAATATAAAAATCAGTTTTATCGTCGATGAATTAATTAATAAATAATTTTTTGTTTCTTTTATTGCTTTTAGTGAAACATATCGAGAAAAAAAAGTAATTTTTCTTCTTTTTCTTGTTGATTTTTCCCCGTATGAAATCGCAATGATTTCACGGTCGTGATTTTTGTTTTTCGTCGTTACGATCGAAGTTGGAATCGTTGGCAACTACGGCAAAGTCTTATTTTCGTTGCCACGGTTAAAATCGAGTTTCACAACTCCACGTTCGTCCCATAAATCGTACTCTTGGAATGACTAATATCTTTCTCCTCTTTTTTTTTTTCTTTTTTCGATCTTTCCTCATCTCAATCCGTCGAAGCACTCTCTCTCTCTCTCTCTCTCTCTCCTTCAACGTATACGTCCACGCTTTTGTGAAAACTGGCCCTTCGATATTCTCTCGGGGAGTACTACCAGCTCTCTCCACCAACGTGGCCGTTATCCCATTGGAAAAATAATGGCAGTCCCGCTCGTATAATACTCGACCATGAAAAATATACGTTTCGATCGCGCCAAAAGAGAGAGAGAGAGAGGAAGATGCACCGTGGCTCGTGATAAATAATCCCAACACGTCAAACCGTTTTATCCCCCCACGCCATTCCCTCGATTCCCCTCACGGTAAAACTCGTAAAAAAGCTCACATTCGAAGCTCCGCTTACACGTGGAAACAGTAAAAAAAAAAACAAACAAACAAAAAGGAACTCTCAAAGTCCTGGAAGCGATGTTGACGCTTGCTTTTCAATGCAACGAAACTTAACTACCCCTCGATCGCCCCTTTTTTTTTCCCTACGAAAAAATACTGGTGTCCCAATTTTTCGTTTATGACTTTACAAAAATTAATAGGAATTGTCAGGTATCGTTAATTTTATTTTATTTATTAGAATTAATCGTGGATCAATAATTAATAAAAATTATTATATATACAGGGTTTCCTACGATTGAACGTCATCCGTGAAATCAATGACATTTTATATTTTGTTAAACGGACCTTTTGAAATTTCGGGATTTTTGAGATTCCGAAAAATCGGCCGGGAAACTCGAAAAATTGTATTTCTTCCGTTTTTAAATTCTTTAAAGAGTTTATTTAATCGTTAATTTCCCACTGATTACGGATACACCTGATTTTTTTGCCGTAAGTACAAAATTAGACTGGGAAAATACAAAAATCTTTTCTAGAATAAATTTTTTGACATTTTTCCCTAAAAATTGAGAGTATTTAAAGCGGAAATAAAATGTTAAATAAATATGAAAAATGAAACGAATAATAATAAAAATAATCAGATCGATTGTAAGTAAGTAAACAAAAATAATTAATAAAAATAATCAAAAAAAATCGATAAATCGACAAATATATACTTTTCAATAAACTTTTTTCCATTATATCCGATCGGAATAACATTCCACCTCCAGAGTCATCTTCAGTAGCAAAAAAAAAAAAAAAACCAAAAAACCAAAAAACCAAAACTCGGCCATAGAAAAAAAAACACTAGAAAAAACAACGTTGGTAAATAAACAAACTTAACGAGAAAGATTCGTGGCTACGAATAAGGGTGGGTAACAATTCGATGTGCACGTACGAACGATAAAATTCTTTATCGCGGACAAAAATCATAATCGCGTAATTACCAACGATTAAAATCGTAATAAAATGTAAATAGGGTAGAAAAAAAGGGGTGGGGGGGGATGAAGGAGCATATCACGAGCGTAACTCACCCTGCCCATGCAAAACAGTTTTCACCCTCGTAAGAAGGAGGGTTGATAGTTGAAACGGGAGGAAAAAGCTTCGACGAAAATGTCTCTTCGCTAACCGCGGTAACGTATTATTCCGTACGGTTAAACGAATGTAGGTCGAGATACGAAAGGGGTTGGTTCGGTGGCTTCGAGGATCGAGGTTTTGCCAGGGCGGTTGGCCAGGGAAAGAGAAACGAGCACGAGTAACGGGGTACTTTCGAGTTTATCCCGTTCTTGCTTTCCGACAATCGTCGCATCATCCCTCCGGCCCCCCGACCCCAAACAACCACCAAACAACCCCCCGATTATCGGATCCACGCGCGGCGCCGTGTACGCTGGAAAAATGGGAGAAAAAAAACATACACACACACACACACACACACGCGTATGTGTCGACTCCCAGGGACGCGTGCAAATAAAGGGATGAAAAAACATTTAAGGGAAATTAAAAATAACCGACGACTGGAGAATTTTTGAAAGTTGTGTTTTTTTGGTTAAAGAGGGCTGGGGCGGTTTTTGCTTCGATATATTTGTATTCGATATATTATATATCGATATATCATATATTTAATATATATTATGTATCGATATCAAGATATATTTATAGTCGATATATTATATGTCGATATCGAGATATATTTATTATTCGATATATTATATATCGATATCGAGATACTTTTATATTTGATATATCATGTATCGATATTGAGATATATTTATAGTCGATATATTATATATCGATATCGAGATATATTTATTTTCGATATATTATTTATCGATATTGAGGTATATTTATATTCGATATATTATGTATCGATATCGAGATATATTTATAGTCGATATATTATGTATCGATATCGGGATATATTTATATTCGATATATTATATATCGATATCGAATATACATATATATTATACATTGATATCGATATATTTATTTCGTTATATTAATCGTCCGTTTCTCTTCTTTTCTTTCAGCAAGACTGTCCGAACGGACGACTCACCCCAGCCAAGTTCGTCGACATGTACAAAATGTTTTTCCCGTCTGGAAACGCGGAGGAATTTTGCGACCACGTTTTTCGCACATTCGACATGGACAAAAATGGCTACATCGATTTCAAGGTAAAAAAAAATCAACCTCTCGTTTGCAATTTTCCTTTTTTATATTTTTTGTTGTTGTTGTTTTTTTTCGCGTTTTTTTCAATTATCCTCGAGATCGATTAAACTCGCGACT
Organism: Ophioninae sp. A BG-2022a; assembly: GCA_030523105.1. Lineage (NCBI taxonomy): Eukaryota > Metazoa > Arthropoda > Insecta > Hymenoptera > Ichneumonidae > Ophioninae sp. A BG-2022a. The sequence continues at coordinate 9,732 of JAPYZI010003285.1, read as the reverse complement.
GCGTCGAGCCGGTATTTCACGAGCCACTAGATGCTTCATTGGCAATCGTGAACGAGGAATTTCTTCGCGCGAAATTCCCGAGATCGCTCGTTCACCGAGGCTCTCCGAGCCTTCAAATAACTCGGTCGCGTTAACAAATCTACCACGGTTGACTTCTAGATTTCAGATACAGTCGTACTCGAAAATATTTCGCGTCCTTTTCGATTTTACCTTCGGACGAAGATTCCGTCGTACCTCAGCGAAAAAAAAAAAATCGTGTGGAAATTTATCAAATGGGAATTCAAAGCGGACAAGTTCAGCTTCGTTTTCATTTTTTATTTACATTTTTTCGATTTTTCGTTCACCTTTTACGACACTTCAAAAATGCCTTTTTTCAAAATGACGTAGCGGGTGGAAAAAAAATCGCAAAAATAAAAATAAAAAACAGAAATAAAGCTACATTTGTTCGCTTCAAAATTCCGTTTGACAAAATGGCGTACGATTTTTTTTCGCCGAGCTAACCTATTTTTTACGAATTAAAAATGTACAGGCCGTTTCATACTTTTGAATCACACTGTATGTCCATATATATATATATATATATATATATATATATATTATACACGCGCAGTTTGCAACATCGGATTTTTCCGGGAGAAAAAAAAGCTCGGTTGAACAATCGATTTCTTTGTCGGCATTGTTGTCGCGTAAGAGACGCGTGTGTCCGAGTAACGTCGGGCTATTTCGTAATCGCTGCGTATACGTTAACGCATGCATCGTTCGTCCTCGATTTACGACAACGACTAAAAAAATATATATACATCGTGCAAAGTTTTATAAATATATGAAAATTTCATTAAATTACAAAAATTCAGATATACATAAATATCAAAAAAATAAATTAATGTTATTTTTTGTAAATAAAATATATATATGAAATATGTACAAAATAGCTTTCGAAATAATAAATGTAAAAATCTATTTCTCATTTTTCAACCCAAACGAAATATCTTTTAAAATAATAATTATAAAAATATATTTTTTATTTTTCAACCCAAACAAACCCAAACAAAATATCTTTCTAAGTAATAAATATAAAAATATATTTTTTATTTTTCAACCCAAACAAACCCAAACAAAATATCTTTCTAAATAATAAATATCAAAATATATTTTTTATTTTTCAACCCAAACAAACCCAAACAAAATATCTTTCCAAATAATAAATCCAAAAATAAATTCATCATTTTTAACCAAAAAAAATATACATCTAATTTTTTCATTTTTCTATTTAAACATCAAAAGCCCCCATTCCCTCTCTCAAAAATTTATAAATCGCCTAATTTGTTCAAAAACGTATAGTTTTATGCACGTTCGCGACTGAATTTGTGAAAGAATCCACACGAGGTACAAATCCTGTTTGATCCTATCCTATCTTACGAGTGATAGTTCATAGCTCGAAGAATAATCCCCTTCGTGGATACGCGGAGGGTGACCGGCCCCCTCTCAACGATCATTAACAACTTCAACGTAATCGTTCAAGTGTCTCTTTTCCACGCGAGACCAACTTTCCACCGCGTAAATCTCTCAACTCCCCGATCTTCACTACCTTCTTCATCCCCGTCGCGATCACGGCGATTTTATCGCGTGCGAAACTTTTTCTCCCACACGCCCCCCCCCCCCCTCCCCCGTTCTTCACCCCCTTCATCAGGGAAAGTAAAACGAGCTCATTGCTCGACGTTTTTTTCGCGTGCAATATTTACGAAAAGAAAATAAGAACGTAGAAGTCGAGGTTTAGGGGTAGGAAAGGGGGGGGGGGGGTGGTAGACAAGAAGGGTTGAAAAAAAAGTGACGTCGCGGAGAGATAAGATTAGGAAGATCGATGAACGAGTTTACTCGAGTGTATGAAGAGAAAAGAAAAAAAAAAAACAAAAAAAAAACGAAGGAACAAAAAAAATTCTTCGAGTCTTGATAAATGAGGACGAAGAAACGCGACGCCACACCTTCGAGACTCGTAGACTCATCAAACTTTCGTACGAGTTATCCGAAATTCGAAGCCGATTTTTTTTATCCCTCAACTGTTCGCTGTTGGTGAGCGATAAAGCTAAATTGGCTTCGAATTAAATGTAAAAATGAAAATTATTATTATTGTTTTTATTTTTGATTCTTTTTTTTTTTCAAGGTATTGCAAAATGGGTGGTACAAGATCGTTAACATTTTTGAGAATTTTTCGATTAATGACTGTCAATAATAAACTAATTATTCATTAAATGAAGACACTAATAATTGATAATTTAATTAAATAACAATTAATGTTATTATTATTAAAATAATAATATTAATTTAATAATAATAAATACAATTATTATCAAATTAAAACAGACGAGAATTTCTAATTCCAAGATTTCGGAATTCTTGATGAAGCTTTCAAAACGCCGGTTCATCCGGTCCTTGAAATCCCTAGGAAATCGAAATCCTTCAATCACCACGAAAAAATACCAAAAAAAAAAAAAAAATCGAAAAAAAAAAAAACAAAATCTTCAAACGGAGTATTTAATTCGCGATGAAATCCGTGCAGCTCCGCGTGTTTAGTAATTTCGTGTGTTTTCCTCGGCTGTAAACCGGGCCCCGAGTGCCGTGAGAATTTTAACAAGCTCGCGGCAAGATACGAGAGCCGCAAAAGCGTTCGTCTAAATATCCCGGGCACGCAACCGAAACACTTTCGACTGCGAAAGTCGTTGCGAAACATTTACATACGTATTACACCGTTCCAGAAGCTTTTAGAAGTGCTTGGGGTGGGGGGGGGGGGGTGAGGGGCAGGAGAAGGAGGATAAAAGCTCTTCCTCGTTCGACTGTTTTTGAAAAGCGCGTCAAAATCCGGAGTTACGCATACGTGAAAACGGTCGTGAGATTTGCATTCGGGAAATCCGAGTAGCGCGCCCCCCTTTCCCCTCCCCCTTAATGAAATATCAAATGGAAATAGAAACGCAATGGAATTTGCATTGAAACGCACGTACGTACTTGGACGGTTTAATTCTGTGCGGTAGAACACCAATTTCGTCGCTTCGACCGTCCCGCTGAAAAAACGATAATCGACAATTTTCGTGTATTTTTTTTGTCTCTTTTTTTTTTTTTTAAAGGCTTCGGACAAATTGAATTCCTGACGAAAGATTTTTAAACGCAAATGCAATAATGGCTTAGGTGGTAACGGTGGTATTTTCTGTGTTTGTGGCAACGTTTTGTTTGTTGATATGTTTATAGGGATTTTTAATTTGTTTGTTGCTATTTTTGTTATTTTTTATAGAAATGTTTATTATAGTTATTATTTTATTTATAGCAATATTTGTTGTATTTGTTGTTTTACTTATAGCAATGTTTATTATATTTGTTGTTAAATTTATAGAGATATTTATTATTTTTGTTGCCATATTTGTAACAATAATTATAATATTGATCGGTGTAAAATACACTTCTACAAAATCCAGTAATTCATTTTTCGTTTTAACAATATTGTACATTTTTCAAAGAGTTGAAAAATAAAGAATAAAAAATCGTTCCTTTCGGCACATTGACTCAAAGCGCGTTTTCTTTCGCGAAGATGAATAAATTGATAGTTCTTTTGAATTAGCCAGTGATTAGCAAAGTGGCGTTTCAATTTGGAGAAAATCGACGTTAAACGAATATCGTAATTGCGCAGTGAAAAGTAACGAGGCGATTGTTAATCGCGGGAATATTTGTCGAAACGACAATTATCGGGGATTGGTACGAGGTTGACGAAGTTCTCGTGTGTAGAAATCGGGAGGTGGATCGGTACATTTGCGCGCGACAGTAGGCAAAGCCGAGTCAATAGACCGGCCTCCGAACGGAGTTGACTCACGTGTGGATCCACAAACAAATACAGGCGTCGATCGATTCGTCGGACCGAACGGGACTCGGACCTCGGCCCTTTGCAATCGCGGAATACGCCCTTCTCTCTTTCTTTCTCTTTTCTTTTTCTTTTGCCCCCCCCCCCCCCTGAGGCCATCAATTTATGTAACAGCCGGTTAGATCCCGGGATACCATAATTTCTAATGTTTCTCGACCCGGGCGCATCTCACGCCTAACCTCCAAGCATAAATTACCTGCTCGCTGTATAAAAAGAGCACTGGGGCCAAAAAGCAAAAAAAGCTGATTCAGGACCGAGAACATTTTTTTGGAGCAAAGCTTCACACGTCTGCGTAATAGTTTCGTGGATATTTATGGGGCTGGAATTACCCGTCATTTGAGGGTTAACAATTTTTCGTTTTTTTTTTTTAAATTACTTTTCATTTTGAATTTTGTATTTCTTTTTGTTTTTTTTTTTTTTAATTAAATTAATTAATATGAAATTAATTTAAAAATATTCATTTTGGTCATTGAAAATTATGGTATATAAATAATCATATAGATAATTAAAAATATTCGTTTATATCATTTAAAGTTATATTAATATATAAATATTTATTTTTTATTTATTTATTTTATAGTAGAATATTATAATTAAATATTTGCGGATTATCGTGAAGAGTTATCGGGCATTTATAAAATGTTGAATTATCTTTTATCGCTTTTGATATAAAAGCTGGTGTTACTTATTATTGTTACGAACGATAATACTTTAATTATTATTGTTACAAGCAATTATATTTTTAATAAATTTAAAAGTATCGTATTAAAAAGGAAAACGTCTTTAATAAAAAATTGTTAATATGTGAAAATTGAATAAGTTTTCTATTTCTCGACTGACAAATTAATTCTCCCTGTTATGAAAAAAATAAAATTAAGAGCAAGGATTTTTCTCGTTGGGGATAAACATCGCAGAGAATTCATGAATTTAACGGGGCGGTTGGCCGAAAAAAAAAAAAAAATCGGGCGTTCTATTATATGATATTCTCTGTACGGGTTCGGGATCGTAAATAAAAAGTTTCGAGCGTCGTTAGGAGTGTGTGGCTTGTCAGTATGAACTGGGTCAAGCCAGCCCCGGAGCAGCCTACAGTCCAAACGATCGTTGGCACAACCGGCGTATTTAACGTTCTCCCGTGTACACGCTACGTGTGCGCTTGCCTTTGAAAGGACCGCAAGAAAAGAGTCGGCGAGAGGGATTCTCCCCTCTTTCGAGGCTGTCGGATTTTTCCCGCAAGGAAAAAAAAAAACGAAAATAATCGACATTCACGAGGGGGGTAAAAAAAAATTGGAAGAATAGTTACCTTTCATTAAAAAACGAAGTTTCATCACCGTACCCTTAATTGGGAATGGCTACGTTACCCCTTAAAAAAAAAAATCCCCTTAATCCAGAGAGCAAACTTGAGACGAACCGAGAGAGAAAGAAAGCCGGAAAGAAACGACGCCTATTTCTATCCCCGAAGATTATTTATTTAAGCTCGGCAGAAAAGAGGAAAAGAAACGAGTTTCCCCTCCGGGGCACCTTTCATGCGAGGAAAGCTCCTGGTGTAACTTCAAAGTCTTCGAGCGTGTCCTACAATTACGGTGCACGGTAGAGAGAAGAGAAAAAAAAAAGAAGCGAGGAGAAAATGTACGTATACACGCGAGAGTGGAAATGGTCCGTGCTGAGTCAGACGACTCTGCGATACCGTCAAAAAAAAAATGTGCACTTATCAGTAATGCATACCCAGACTCGTCGTTCTTTCGCACGACTGTCCTCTCTCTCTAGGGATGCGCGTCGCGATAATGCGGAAGCCTCGTTACGTACGTTCTGGCGTACCGGCGACTCGAAGTCGCCGGGTGACTCGGTCGACGACGACTTAGTCGATCGCAACTTCAGTTTTCATTATTCATTTTCTGTGATCAAGGAATCGCAAATATGATTCTGGGCTGTCGAATTGGTCGCCGGCGACTTGGTCGACGGCGACTCGGTCGACGGCGACTCGGTCGACGGCGACTCGGTCGACGGCAACTTCAATTTTCATTATTAATTTTCTGTGATCAAGGAATCGCGAATATGATTCTGGGCTGTCGAATTGGTCGCCGGCGACTCGGTCGACGGCGACTCGGCCGACGGCAACTTCAATTTTCATTATTAATTTTCTGTGATCAAGGAATCGCAAATATGATTCTGGGCTGTCGAATTGGTTGCCGGCGACTCGGTCGACGGCAACTTCAATTTTCATTATTCATTTTCTGTGATCAAGGAATCGCAAATATGATTCTGGGCTGTCGAATTGGTTGCCGGCGACTCGGTCGACGGCGACTCGGTCGACGGCAACTTCAATTTTCATTATTCATTTTCTGTGATCAAGGAATCGCAAATATGATTCTGGGCTGTCGATTTGGTTGCCGGCGACTCGGTCGACGGCAACTTCAATTTTCGTCAATTCATACATACGCAAACATACATAGGTGCGTTAACACGCCAAGTGGAAAATACGGGTTTGTTTGACCGTGAGCGACAGGCGTACGATGGGTCTGACCAAAAAAGTCCGTTTCCACTTGCCACGCTCGAGTGTCTCGCAATCTGCGCTCGCTCGATCAACGGACACCGCGACGACCCGGAAATCCGAGTTATTTTTAAAAAATTCATTGCCAACGAACGTTTTTTGCTATCGCGCGTGGATTGTCAATGAAAAATTGGTTATTTTTTTCCGAGCTCGAATAGCTAATGGAAAATTTTATTTATATAATAAAAACTTCCGTTTTGAAAAATCGTTTCGATAAAAACTCGCTGGCTTTGAGCAGCAGTTCTACCGTCGTTATCGTATCATACTGTATCATCTTCAATCTTCACTTCCGGCACCATAAATTAAACCTTCCCCCCTCAATCCGCGTCGCTTCCAGCGACGAACGTTTTTTTTATTTCACACTCGTCTAACCCCTCGATACCGACAAATCCGATTATTTGTTTTTTCGAGTTCCTTCTCGGTTTCTCTCACAATACGAACCTCCGTTAAATCCCTTTCATCGTTCGATCCGGGTTTAACGTTTCTGCTCTTTTTCACACGTGAATCGCGTCCCGCAGGAATTCCTTCTGGCGATTGACGTGACGTCGAGCGGCACCGCTGAGGAAAAATTGAAATGGGCATTCCGGATGTACGACGTGGACGGAAACGGGGTCATAGACATCCAGGAAATGACGAAGATCGTTCAGGTATCGTGAATCCTTTTTTTCATTCTCTTACTTCTAGATTTTTATCATTTTTTTTCAAATATATTTTATAGAAAAATAAAAATATATCAAAGTTTGATATAAAAATTAAAATGGATCAAAATTGAATATAACAATTTAAACATTTCAAAATTTTATATAATAATCAAAATAAATCAAAATTTGATACAAAAATTAAAATGTATCAAAATTGAATATAAAAATTTAATCATTTAAAAATTTTATATAAAAATAAATATATATCAATGTTTGATACAAAAATTCAAATGTATCAAAATTGAATATAACAATTTAAACATTTCAAAATTTTATATAAAAATCAAAATAAATTAAAGTTCGATACAAAAATTAAAATGTATCAAAATTGAATATAAAAATTTAACCATTTGAAAATTTTATAGAAAAATCAAAATATATCAAAATATAGAAAATGATATAAAATATTATATATTTTTATAACATCGTTTTTTTAAATGTTATTTTTCTTCGATTTTTCTTTTCTCTCGACGATTCCGTTTGTTATAATTGATCAAACGAGCCCGCAGAACTTTCGAGAAACGCTCATCATCAATTATCAGGGATCATTCAATCATCCCTGATAGATCGATCGATAACTCGAATCAGAAATTGAGTCGACGAATTCTTTGTTCTCGGAAATTCCACCGGTGGTATAATTCGTTGGCATTTTCGAGGGAATAACAACAATCGAGTTTGAACAATAAACGAGAGCCCGCACGTGTCGACGCCGACGAGCTTTTTCGCTCTTCGACAATTAAATTCCTGTATCGCGGTAGACGAGGGGCAAAGAGGGGACAATCGTGTTGTTCGAGAATTTACTACACGGGCATGCGTTTTCCAATGGACAATGGACCATCGAGAGAAGGAGAAAAGAAATGAAAAAAATAAAAAAAAAATTTAATCGTTGAATTGAACGCGCGGAATTTCTCCTCTCCTTCATTATTATTATTATTATTATTATTTTTGTTATTTTTGTTATTATTATTATTAATGTTACTGCTCCTCTTGTTTCGTTTGGAAATTCACGAGGGAAATATACTATATCGGATATTTTCATTTGCGATTGTAAAACAAAAAGGAATTACGGAGATCTCGATGCTGCAATAGCTTATTATTCACGGTGGGTAATGGATGGAACGAGATTGGAATTGGGAACGTTGGAATGCAAACGAAAATGATGTTTTTTTTTTTTTTTTACTTTTGTTCTGTTTTATTTTTGTATTTATTTTCATTGCTGTTGAAATAGATTTACATTTTTTGGCGGGATGATTTGGAAATGAAAATTGAGTTTGGGTTTTGAAATAAATTTTTATGGTCGGAAGAAATATCATTTTGATAAAAATACGTGAAAACGAGGAGTCAATGTGTAAAATTACAAATTTCGGGGACGAGTAATTTCAGACTCGAAGTTCAGGTGCGTAAAAAAGTATTCTTATATCTCGGACGAAATTTTCATGAATTTAGCTCGTTATTTGATTTTTTTATAAAATCCATTGGATTTATTTTTTAATTAATTTTTTTATTCGTTTTCGACGTAGATTTTTTAAAATCGATAAAAACGGGGATTTAGACATTTTATTTTATTCACGATATTTAAAAATGCTTAAAAAATATAATTTATTTATTGATAAATCATAACAAGCTCTTTTATCTTACTGAATAAATTAATTGAAGTGTATCGAGTGAAACAAATAATAGAATTTTCGTTGCGATGAAAAGTTTTTCATCGACGACACTTTGGAATGTTCGTCGGTGTATAAAAATTGAAAAAAAAAAAAAAACAAATTTTAAAATATGTTGCTTAAAAAAAAAATCGAATATATTCCAGCATTCGATATCGAGCAATATTTATAATCCTATATATGGTGCTCCGGGCCTAATTAATTTTCAGGCAATATATGACATGCTCGGTGCGTGTTCGAGCAACCGTCCGGCTGACAGCGCCGAGGAAAGAGCGAAGAACATATTCGCGAAAATGGACGAGAACAACGATGGCCAATTGACGCAGGACGAATTCTTGAAGGGTTGCCTGCAGGACGAGGAGCTCTCGAAGATGCTGGCTCCTTAATCGAGACGAGTCACCTTTGCGCAATAAAAAAAACAACAACAACAACAACAACAACAACAACAAAAGCCCAAAAAACAAAAAACCAAACGACGACAAAAAAAAAAAAAAAAAAAAAAAAAAAAAAAAAAAAACAAAAAAAAAAAAAAAAAAAAAAAAAGAAAAGAAAACGAAAACGAACCAAAAAGATAAAAAGAAACGAAATATCGAGAAACAAGTTAAAAATAAAAAAGTACGAGGGGAAACAACAAAAACGACGACACGATTGAACAAACAAACAAACAAAAAAAGAAAATTAAAAAAAAAAACAAAAAACAGCCGCGTTATACATTGCTAACAGTAATAACAATAATTATTCTAATTCGTGTGCGTATGTACATATAAAAGTATTTAAACAAAATATTATACGTGTATATTTCACAATGCAAACAACAACAACAACAGCAACAACAAAAATTAATTAACGAGCGAGAGGAAGAAAACGAAAAACGAAAAGGGAAGAACACGATGAAAAAAAAAAAAAAAAAAACAA
>JAPYZI010003284.1:0-18500 GCA_030523105.1 Ophioninae sp. A BG-2022a | reverse complement strand
GCTGTCTATCACACCCGCCAATCACATGGCCGTATGGTCACCTCGCTCTAGAGCGTAGACCAGAGCCAGCCCTAAAGGAAAGAAGAAGAAGAAGAAGAAAGATCTTACAGTTCGTCGCGGTTACGCTCGCACCCTACGCTGTTGTGACAAGAGTTCGAGGGCTTCTGTCAATCATGTAATTGTCTTTGGTTAGGGCGGACACGGCGTATAACGAAATTCGCGAAAGAAAAAAGAAGGCAGTGCACCCGTCGCCGGACAATAAACAAGTGCGTTGCCGAACTTTAAAAAGTACACGACCGAAGCGGCACAAACGAAAAAAAAAAATAGTGATTCGAATTTGACAGTGTCGCGTAGCTCAGCGGGAGTCGCGCGTTTTCGTTAGACCAATAAAACGTTAAAATTGCGTTTAACTGACGAAGTAAGGGAGAATGCACTTTTGAAGAAATTGTTTCAACCATTTTTTCTCCCTCGCTTTTTACTTTCGATAATTGGAGATAATTGACACAATTTAACGTCCAACTGCGTATGTCACTTCGATCGCTTATTCTACTCAAACAAACCCAAACAAAGTCATTTCGATTATTGAACAGAAAAGAACGATCGTAAATATTACCATTTTCTCTAGTGGATTCCTTTTGAGAGTATCATTCGTGATATTATTTCTTCTATTTATAAATTGAAAATGTTCTTCTAGAAATATATTTCTATATAATTTCCAGAAATGGCGCCCAGCGGCCAACTCACCATCGTTCAATCGAAATTCACATCGGGCGAGAACGTCATCATTGTATCCTTTGCTTTATCGTATACCCAAACAATAAAACCACTGTCCAACTAGTTTACTCGTTAACTACTCTAATATCATAGTCCATGAAGAAAACACAACTTTGATCCTTAATTATATAAATACAATTATCAAAAAGGCAATGGAGGCGTCTTTGATTCAGGGAGCACTGAAAGCCCCGAGGCTCTTGGCCCTCGTTAATAAAGGGACGACGAGCGCCCTTGTTATTTTACTTACGTCTAGGAATCCTCCTCAAGTTTACAGCGATTTGACCATAGAAAGAGTTATCCCGATAGATCAGGATTTCAAGTGTGACATAGGTTAGTAAAAATGAAAGTGGATTTCTTACTGAAATACTCCGTGATTTCTAAAAATCTACGATTTCTAAATGATTCATTGACACCTAGAAACGGCAACGGAGCAACAAGACGGCCTGGACGTTCATTTGAGCGTTTCAACGAGGAAGCTACGCCTTGTATTCGAAATGCGTCCCGGCGTGGAAACGGGTGCTATAGTATCAGAAATATTCCGGGCGATAGAAGGTTACTATCATTGTCCATTTGCTTTCTTTTCCTTCTTACAAAAATATTCAAATAATGAAGTTTCAATCGATTTAAAGAGGTGCACAAATGTTTTTTCATTTCCATGATTTCTTCGGGCCATCAACCGTCCAGTGTATCAAAAGAACAAGAGTTCGGTGACGGATTATCTCTGGATAAAAAAGTTAACTGGAAGCACGAGGAACTTGGATTGCGCCGGTGGAGATGTTCGAGATGCTTGCGATCCTGTAAGTTTACTGATTTTGGGTTTAACGATAACAAGGCTCCTAGTGGAAAAGAGGTTAAAACTAAATTGGAAATGTTTCATAATTAATGTTTCTTTGGCATCAAGCTCGTGGATTTGGAGAGCCCGGATTTGGTCGTTCCACGGCGGAACATTGCGAGTGGAAAAACTCCTGTCGCCGCCAGGGAATCCGTAGTTCGTTACCAAATGGCTTGCAAGGAGGATGATTATACGTATACGGAAAAATTCAGGTAATTCCTACGCGTTCTTTTAGATCTATACGTTTCCAAAAATAGTAAATATATCTTCATTTCTGATGAATAATTAAAAAAAACAGACTGTTAAAAATAGTTTTTTAATTCGAGTGAGTTTCAGCACTAATTTGTAACATTTCTTTTTCATTTTCCATCGAAGAGTTTTTATTGGAACGTGGAACGTGAACGGCCAACCTCCAAACGGACTAACCGTCGAAGAATGGCTGAGCAAAGATCAGGAACCACCGGATTTATACGCGATTGGATTTCAAGAGTTGGACTTGAGCAAAGAAGCTTTTCTGTTCAACGATACGCCCCGAGAAGAGGAGTGGCGGTGAGAAAATTGACGAATTTATCAATTATCTTTCTAATGATAAAGTTCTATGTTACAGTATTTATTTCTTCGACAGACAAGTCGTAAAGAGATCGCTGCATCCGAAGGCTGTTTATCATCAAATCGCTATAGTCAGATTGGTAGGAATGATGCTTATCGTCTTTGCTCAGGAAGCTCATTTGTCCTTCATCAAAACTGTTTCGATCGACACTGTTGGAACTGGCATAATGGGCAAAATGGTAGGGTTCTCGTTGAATCATCGATTGATCAACTCTATCCTCGATGGTTTCGTTCAAGAATTAATTATAAATTTCCGATTATCTTTCCGCCAGGGTAACAAAGGTGGAGTTGCAGTCAGCATGACCATTCACAGTACTTCTATCCTGTTCGTCAATGCTCATTTGGCTGCGCACTGCGAAGAGTACGAGAGGAGGAATCAGGATTACGCTGACATATGCGCTAGGCTCTCCTTCACTAAATACATGCCACCTAAAAATTTCAAAGATCACGAGTAAGCATTTTTTGTTTTTGAAAAGGAATAATCATGATTCTTCTTGACAAGATCGTTTATCTTGACATCGAGAACTGATTTATATCATTTATTTTTTTTTTGCAAATCTTCAGTCACATTTATTGGCTGGGCGATCTGAATTATCGGATTACGGAAATGGACGCGACGATCGCCAAGAGTCATATAGCGGCTGGTCATTACGAACCCGTTTTGTTGCTCGATCAACTTTGTCAGCAGCGAAACCTCGGACGTGTTCTTCATGGATTTCACGAAGCGAAGATCAAATTCAAGCCGACCTACAAGTACGATCCTGGCACGGATAATTGGGACTCTAGGTACGCTGAAATTCCTGAATTCAATTGCACTAGTTTTTTTTTAGTTTTTAATGGATTCTTAAGTTTCCGTTGGATTTAGCGAGAAGGGTAGAGCCCCGGCTTGGTGCGATCGTGTTCTGTGGAAAGGCGATGCTATCACCTCCGTCGATTATCGAAGTCATCCGGTTCTCAAGATTTCCGATCATAAACCCGTCAGTGCCATATTCGATTCTCAAGTGAGTCCGAGTCTTTTCGTTGGCTTTCAACTTTTGATAATTCGATTTTCCAAAAAAAGCGAAATGTCAATAATTATACTGCTCTAACGGAGGAGAAACATTTTTTACAGATAAGGGTCATAGACATGACGAAGTATCGAAAGATCCACGAAGAAGTAATGAAGAAACTGGACAAGCTCGAGAACGAATTTCTGCCTCAAGTAATGGTGGACACGACTGAAATTATATTTGACGTATTGAAGTTTCTCGAGCCCAGCCGGAAGGAACTCATCATCGCCAATACTGGCCAGGTTAGTTCAATCGCCGAAAGCCATTCCCTACTTTTTTAGTTTTTCAAACAGCAGACTGGAACGTCAACGTTGCAGGTACCGGTCCAGTTTGAGTTCATCAAGAAATTGGACGACACGAGTTATTGCAAAGACTGGCTCCACATAGAACCTTACACCGGTTTCATAAAACCAGGTGAGTACGAATTCGCCATCTTTTCCATCATACAAAGTTGGCGGAACCAAGCGAATACAGTTTTGTTTTATCAGGTGAAAAGTGCGACATCAAGCTCGAAGTTTACGTCGATAAGAGATCTGCCTGCAAATTGAATTCCGGGGACGACAAACTTTACGATATTCTAGTCTTACATCTGGAAGGAGGCAAAGATATATTCATAACGGTGACAGGTACTTACGAGAGAAGTTGCTTCGGCTCGTCCATGGAAGCTCTCGTCCATATCCCAGTTCCGATAAGGGAAATCCCTGTCGGTAGGATTATCGAACTCGTAAGTGTTCGAACCAGTTTTTTACGCAGTCTCAATTTCAATGATTCATCAAATTATCGTAGAATGAAGTATTTATTAATTATCATCAACATTTCGGGAAACTTCAATCGTAATAATCATTTTGTAGGAAAACAACAAGAATCCAGCCCAAGATCCGTACTCGGTACCTAAGGAAGTTTGGTTTTTGGTTGATCGTCTCTACCGGCATGGAATAAAGACCGCTGGTCTCTTCGAGACGCCGGGATTGCACAGTGAAATTATAGCGATTCGCGATTGGCTGGACACTGGTAGCCAAGATAGAATGCGTATCCTTTTTCACATTTTTAAATGATGATTTGTTTAGGTTTGTTTGGGTTTCTAATCAGTCGAGCGATCCTTTCAAGCCATAGTTTCCTTAACGAGATTTTTTATTAGCTGGTGGTGTCCATTCGGTGGCAGAGTCATTGCTGCTTCTCCTGGAATCTACTTCGGAACCCTTAGTCCCTTACAATCTTCACAACGTTTGCCTCTCGGCGGCGACAAACTACTTACAGTGCAAGCAGATCGTGATGCAGCTCCCGGAAATACGAAGGAACGTGTTTCTTTACATTTGCGCGTTTCTTCAAGAACTTCTGAATCATGCGCAGGACAACGGACTCGATGCGAAAACTTTGGGTAGGTCGAACAGCAATGTAGGTTATGTTGCGAAAAGATCTTGGACTGGTTTCATTAATCGTATTGGATGATTAATCAATCGAATTCGTTATTTTCATTGAATCAAATGTTTTTTTTCAGCGACACTTTTCGGATCGATATTTCTTCGTGATCCACCGCGAAGTCGGGAGGAACGTAGCCAAAGGAGTCGGGTGACGCAAGCGACCTTCGATCGTAAGAAAGCTGCTTTCGTTTATCATTTTTTGGTGAACGACCAGAGCGACTTTCTCGGCCGATAAGTAAAACTAGTATTAAAAAAATGTCGTCTTTCGCGCAGACGTACGCGCGCGTTATGAGCACCGAGGACAGAAATATGATTGAAAGCGTTGCTAATAACGAGGTTCGATGTAGCTTTTGTGCGGCGGACGAGAGCCCCTATACTCAGCAAGGCAGACTTATATTCGAGCTTGTCAAGCAAAACTGCCTAAATTATCACGTAGCTTTACGATTTAAGTAGAACGAAAAATCCTTGATGACGTACTCGTGGGCACATTATGATCGTTACGCGTGTGTACGGGCAGACTTTTCAAGTGCGAGAAAAACCAAACTCGGTAATCTCGTTTCAAACTTTATCGAAATATCACGGGGGAATTCACGTCAATTTTTGTCACCCAATTAGCACTCTCTGATTTTCCAATACTTCGAAATTTACGATCAGTTTGGAAAAGAGGTTATGTCTAAGATGGAGGACGTTTCAATGGTGCAGTCTAGTCATATCGATAAGATTCGAAAATCACGTCGAAATCGTTCCATCTTTGCATTTCGAATATGCATTCGTAACTTTTTCCATTATTGTAATGATTGATGGTTACAATTAACGTTTATCGGAATTCATGTAATTTTATAACCTAACTTCGTAATCTTTGTACGCAAAATGTCCAGTGCTAAAACGGATATCTAAATATAAAGATTTAACAAAATCAGGTTACCCCATTATAATTTTTTAAAAATATTTATTCACAGTACTAGACTGTACCATTGAAACTCAGAATTTCAAATAGTTTTCGTTCGTTGCATCGTTAATGAGCTTCGGAAAAAAGTATTTTTTGTAGAATTGGGCATTTTTGGGGTTCGGGCTCTTTTTAACCTCAAGATCGACTAGCAATGTGTATTGATTTCGATCTGCGTACCAAATCGCTTTTGGCACGAGTCAATCCGAGCATAATACTCATTTATCTTCTTTTTAGTACAAAAAAGATCGATCCTTCGAGACAGCTTCGCGGTTT
Source organism: Ophioninae sp. A BG-2022a (assembly GCA_030523105.1). Lineage (NCBI taxonomy): Eukaryota > Metazoa > Arthropoda > Insecta > Hymenoptera > Ichneumonidae > Ophioninae sp. A BG-2022a. The sequence goes on along the minus strand of JAPYZI010003284.1, from coordinate 12,593 downwards.
AGAGATACTCGAAGATACGACGGCTGCGCAGCTCTTAAGATTCCTTTTCCCCCCGCTTTCAGGTTATGTTTCTTGGGCGCAAAAGTGGAGATTCACCGCTGAACGCGAAAATTTTGAGGTTAGAATAGAAGCAAATTATTTTTCGCACCAGAGGAACACCCTGTATTTTTATAATTTTATAAAAGTGTGAACAACGAAACAAAAAGGGAAAGAACCGTTACGATTTTTCAAAAGAACGAAGAGGGCGTTTTGCGCAGTAGCCGATAAATTTTTATGTACAATTGTTCCCCACCCTCCCAAACAAACCCGAACGAATTCTTAAGTGACGATGTTTGTTAAATTAAGTGACAACGATGTTTCATCGTAGAATTAATTGGAGTACGTAGCGTAGATTCTTTAATGATAAGTTAAAGTCGTATTTATACTTTAGCCACGCAGTTGATCCGAAAACGCGAGAATCAATCGGAAAGTTACGCAGTATCGTTGAAAGGCGACTCTGTCGGTAAGGCAGAAGGGGATAGTTATAATCCACGGATTTTTGGAAACGACACACCAGAATCACACGAATGGTTTTCTGAATGAAAGAAAAAACACTGAATTCAAACAAATCCGTGGGTATTTACTATCGGTCGGTAACCGACAATTTCTGCCTCATCGACCGAGTTTTGGTTCTGTCTTAACGTCAACCGACGAATCGACCAATAATTTGACTTGTGGATAGTTCTGATTTTATTTAGACGTAATTTTCTCGTCGCTAGTCATTCAATCGTTACACGATCCGCCTGCCAGGGATTGAAAAAAAAATAGACGACCAAGAAAAAACATGAAAAACGAAAAAAAAAAAAAAACAGAAAAGGAAAACGGTTCGTTACTGTAAACACGGAATTTCCTCGACGTGAAAAATAATGAATTTGATAAATTTGTAGTTGCGATCGAAGAGGATTTCCCACGTGAATCTTCAATAAATACACGAAGTAATAATTATCGTTTCTGATTTGCGTTCTTTTTTCCTATGAATCGATGTTTTCCGATCTCATTTTTTTCATTATCAAAAAATGTCTTTTTATTACGATTATAGAAAAATACGAAGCCTTCGTGGAGTACAGGATTTTTTTTTGTAGAACATGAATGTATATAACGGAATTAAAAAAACGTGCCGGGCGTTTAACCGAAAAATGGTAGTGCAAAAGAAAAATCAATAAAAACTAAATCATCGAAAATGAAATTAGTGGATAAATTGAAAGGCCGATTCTCGAAGTTTCGTTTATTGGATGCAAATAATTAGTAAATTATTCAATCAAAAGAGTACGATTTTTTGGGGCGTAATTGAAACCGGTAATTTTGAAAGACCTTGATTTCCGCCGTAACGGGGGGTAAACTATTTTATCGTTCCGCCTTTTAAACGCGCTAAGCTGAAACGCCAATGGCGAACGAGATTACAAGCAAAATGAAAAAAACGAAGGAATCGTCGATACGCGGGGGGAAACAAAATTGTATAGAAATAAGATTATAGCGTTTTAAGCGCTGAATCGCGTTTCGAACGGATATATAAAAAAAAAAGAAAATAATATACGTTGGATAGAAAACAAAGAATAGAATAAAATAAAAGCAAACGGATCGATTGCCAAGGATCCGCTCGTCTTTCGTTTCTCTATTCTACCGTGAACGTTTACGAGTCCGATTAGAAGTTGAAACCTCCTTGGGGAGCGGCCGCGGATGCTTGAAAGTCCAATTGACCGTCAACCGTGGCCGGTGCGAGCTCTGCATTTTCGTTGTCCTGAAAGTGAACAAAAACAATGATCAGTCGATAGAAATAAATCTAAATAAGCTAAAAATATTCAAATTCAATAATATCGAATTGAAAAATCGAGGAAATTCTTCGAGGACGTGATTCTTCGAGGACGTAACATATTTATCGTTAAATAAAAAGCCAAGCAAACTCAAATAAATGTCAATTGGCTTACTTCAGCGGAGAAGAAGCTGTCGATCATAGCGACAGCCTTCTGGTAAATCTGTTCGTTTTCGTGGTGTTGGAGAGCTTCGAGCTTGTCAAGACCTCCGGCTTCTTCGATCATTATGGAAACGCGATCGACTTCGCCCATTTTTTCAGCAGCGTTCAGAATGTTCGAGAGACCGTCGAGTACGACCAAAACGGTTTTCCAATCTTTCGCCTCGAGGAGATTGCAGAACGGTGGCAAAACGCCTAGTTGAACGAGTTGCGCGAGCTGCTGTATCGTACCACCGGAAGTCAAGTTCGTAACGGCCCAAGCTGCCTCCTTTTGGGACTTGAAGTCACCCTGGCTCGACGAAAAACAAATTTAATACCTTCCTAAAAAATGAACTTTTGGTCTCAAAGAATCAGAAGTTTTCGAGTTTCCTACCGATTGGAGTACTTTGATGAGCGGTGGCAAAAGATCAGCATCGATGACGTGCTGTATCTGCCCGGTATTTCCGGCGGTGATATTGCTGATGGTCCATGAAGCCTCCTTAACGATATTGACCTTGGGATGCTCGAGTAACATTCGCAAATTCGGCAAACCGTCGCAAGCTATTATCGCGTCAGTTTGGTAATCGTTTCCGGTCGCGATGTTACCAACAGCTCGGAGCGCGGGTGTCAGAACCAATACTTCCGAAACGCGGAGCAACGAGACCAGCTTAGGGACGACGTTCGACTCGACAACCGCGTGGATCTTCTCGTTGGTGCCGTCGGTCAGATACGAAAGGGCCCAGCATGCGTCCGCTTCAATTACAATTTACGATGAATCAATAAATCGATCGAACGAAATTAAAGATGCGTTTTATTCCTAAATTCAATTATTGTCATTATTTGTTTGGGTTTCTTCTTATTATTATTATTGAAGCAAAATAAAGATAATACCGAGAATATCGTTGTCGTCGCTGTTCAATAGACGATTCAAAGCCGGAAGCGCGCATTTTACCGCGTCGAAAGGCGGCGGTGGATTTTTGTTGCGGCACAAATTCGATATTGTCCAAACGATGTTACGAGTGAAGGTCACCTTAGAAAATACGTTTTTTCGTATCGAGATCGTAACCGTGAAAATGAGAGCAATCCAGACGAAATTTGGAATTTACAAACTTTCGTATTTTTGAGATATAGATTTATTATACCGGAGTGTCAGGCTTGATGAGATCGATCAGCAGTGGCATGCAGCCGAGACTCAGCACGAGATCTCGCGCCGCTGGACCATCACCGGCTATGTTACCCAGAGCCCATATCGCTTGCTCCGCTACGTTCATCGCTGGCGACTTTAGCAATTCTATCAGCTGGGGTACCGCGCCGTGTTTGATGACGACACTGGTCTGTTCCGAAGTGCCGGATGCTACATTGGTCAATGCCCAGGAAGCTTCGAATTGCAGAGCCGGACTGAAAACACCAAAGATAGAAGGGGAGTTGAAAAATTGACTTATTCATCGGATGGGAGAAATTAATTTTTTTTTCCGATTCGTACTTGTGATGGTAGCTCAAAAACTCGACGCAGCGCGGAACGATTCCCTGTTTGACCATACTGTCGATCGGCGGATTTTTCTCCTGGCTCAGCATTTTACGGCAAGCTTGAGTCGCTCTCAGCTGGATCGTCTCGTCGCTCGAACTCATTCCTGATATCATATCTTCCATCGACATATTTATCGGCAACTTCTGGCTCTCGGCAGATTGTATTATTTCGTCGTCTATCGTGAGATTGCGTCTTTTCAGGATCTGGTCGTCGCGTCGAGCCTTTCGTAGCTCGACCGACACTTCGTTCCTTCTTCTACGAGCATCCTGGAAATAGCGTTACAGCCGGCTTTAGGTTATCGTAAAAATCTCAGGGTGTTTTTTTAAATCGTAGCCCAAACGAACTTACGTCGTGCTTCATGTTGTTCTTAAATTTGGCCATGCGGCTGTTGTGGACTGCCTCTGGCGCAGGCATTTTTGCTGAAAATAAAAATACGAATTTCTGAGGCCATAAGTCATCAAGGATTCGTTGGCTTCCGTCAGAACTCGAAATCTTCGAAACTCGGGAATGGTTAATTGGAAATCGTCAATTATAGGGAAAAATGAGTTTCTGGTGGGATCGTTACAAGCGAAAATCGAGATATTTGTTTTTTTGGAAAAATGCAATTTTTTATGAAGATATTTGCATAAAGGGGGAATAAAAATAATTCGAAATTTTTGGTAAATCGAAACGAGAATGTTATTCTCGTTGGATTCAACGCTTATCTCGAAAAGATCGTACATTCGGAACTTTGATTATTCGGGATACGTAGTTTCCTTTATTTTCGCGATCCGTGATCCTCCATCTTGTTTATTTTTTTGCGTCGCTTTTCGGCAAAACCGGGGAGTCAGCAATTTCGTGGAAAAGCGCTTTGGAAATGTTCGTTGATAAAGAATTTTACATCGTGCGAGATTTTCAACCTAGATGTTTCAACGCTCGCAAAATTACGTCGCTGAGTAGTTTGAAAAAGTGGGGAAAAAAGATCGCGACGATGATACGATAATGACGAAATTAATGAAATCTTCGGGCCGAGACTGTCGGACGATGGTTCGATTTTGGAAATAATCCGTAACGGTCGAATCGACGGATTGAAAGAGACAAAGAAAATATTGGACAAACGTGCAATTCTGATGATAAATCATAATTCGATATTTGGTTTCTTACCTCCGAGATTCGACGGCGTCTGACCCGAAAGAGATTGAGGTTAAGCCGCGTCGTTGCTCTGTCTCGTAGTTTTCAAACGAACGAACGATCGTAAAACGTTTTTAGGAAAGTTTAAAGAAAATCGCGACCAGCGCGACTAATGGCAGACAATAGAACAGGATTCAGTTGGATTAACTCCTTTCTCCGTGGATATTCTCTTCGTTCTTCTCTGCTGGACTGTCCTCGCTGATATTCGCTTATTTCTGACCTTCGCAACCTGTTGAACGATGGGAAAAAAATGTTGGCAGCACGGTCTACCAATCGTATTCGCGGATTCTTCAGCAAACGTTTTTTCATTGGCTCTCATCGCCTTGACGACCGTTTCATTGGACAATTCCTATTCAACGTTTTTTCCATTCGAAATTCAAACGCTACGACCACTTCGATGCTAATTTTGATTCTCTTGATTTTTCTTTAAAAAACTTACTTTAAAAAGATGTTTTTCTCGAAAGACTTATGTCCGATTAGGGCGAACAATTGGTCAATAAAAATGTTGAACTTTTGACGCATTTGGAAAGGAATCTTTACGCGCAGCACTTCCGGAAATCTTACCGGCTTCCGGTATTTGAATCGGCGACGAGAAAAACGATTTTCTTTGATGGAAATAATAAAGAATAATGAAAAATAATAAATAATAAATAGTAAAACGAGTGACGTTAACAAATAAAGATAATAAAAATGATTTAATTGAAAATAAACGTTCACTAACCTTTTATGGCTTTTTGATTCTTCGTACGATGAGCAGGTAATGAATAATAGTTCGTAAAATTCAGGAAAAAACGCGAGAAAAGCCTTTATAAATCTTCGACTATGCATTTTTATTCGGATATTACAAAAACGACTTTTATAGCGCATTTTTTTTTCTTCACCAGGGTCTACCGGGATCTGTCAGTTTTTCTATTGATGCTTCTTTCCGGCCCCTGTTTCAAATATTAACCTTAAACGCAATCATCAACGGTTTTTTGATTGCCCCGCCCTCTTTGAGTCGATTGTGCAACTGATTAAATTAGAATACAGATTCTAATTTGCCGCCTCCTCATCCGAGGTGCCGTCTCGTTTATATTTCGTAAACTAATTCGTTTTCCGTCGCGCATGCGCGAACGATGTTTCTCGGATACCGGAAGTGGTACGTTAACGAACGCGAGAAAAAAAGGGAAAATGAAGAAAACTTCAGATCCGGATAAGACCCTCGCCGATAAATCTACAAAATCTCGGTCATTGTGTGTGTGTGTTTTTTTTTACTTCATTTTTGTTTTCTTCTTTCCTTGAGGATGAGGAACTTCCATAAAATACGGACCCCAGATTCATACACATAATATACATACGCAGCACATTCTTACGTTACATAATTGTTTCGCGGATAAACATTCGTCCAGGACTATTTTTAACTTAACCTTTCTTTTTTATTTCCGTGTGTACTTCATCGTCGCGATTTCGTAATATTCTTTATTTTTTTGACTTCCTCATCGCATCTTCGCCTAAAACTACGTTGTTGTTGTTTCTTCATTTTTTGGCTCCTCGAACGATTAATCTGCGTGTAAGGTGTGTACGTGTTTTTCTTCTTCTTTCATTTAGTAACGGTTTTAGTACAAACGAACGCCGTCAGGGGCGCACATGTCGCTGGCGCATGCGCAGTTCTCACTTCGTTTTTCTCTACGTTTCTTCCGCCATCTTTCTTTCTCCCCACTTTTTTCTTCTTCCATTTTTTTGTATATTTTATTTTCTTTATATAATAATAATAATAATCGTCCAATATCGTTTTGTTTTCTCCATAATAATTATACTTTACAAGTGGTTACCTAATAATTGTTTCAAGATAGTGCCCGACCTACGGGAAGGGTTTTTTTACCTTCTTCTTCTGTTTTTTCTTCCTCTTTTTTTTCTTTTCTCGCTTTGCTTCGTCGTTATAATAAATATGTATGCTACATATGCAGTTTTTATGTTAGATGCATATCTTTGTTTTCTTCTTTCTTTTTTTTTTTAGAATTTGGTACTCTCGAACTGACCAGTGGTCACGTGTCATTCAATCACTCGAATAAATCTTCCTCTCTCTTTCTCTCTCACTATAGCTTCATTCACCCACTAAATCGTATTATTCTTTCTTCTGTCTTTCGCTCTACGTCACTTTCTCCCTTGCACTTCCTCGTCAATGTCAATTTTATATATATACGTATATATATATATATGCAAATACGTAGGAAAACCGATAATTCGATTTCTTCCCTGAAGAAAATCATTCCAAAAGTCATAAAAAAAAAAATTGACCCCTAATTACGACTCAAAATTAATTAATTAGAGAATTATGTTTGTATTTTTACAAAAAACTTTCGTAAAAAATTGAACCGTAACGACGTGACAATCGTTTTAATTATTTTCAAATTAGTAATAATATAATTTCGAAACTAAACAAAATCATGGGACTTTTTTTTTCAAAAAATTACTATAAATTTCGAGTAAAAAAAATCGTTAAATCGTAATTCAGGAACAAATGAATTTTCCAATCTGATAATGGGATCAAATTTGGTTCGAGTGACCTCTGGATGAACCCTTTCAAGAAACGGGTCGAATTATCGGTCAATCTATATATATATATATATATATATATATAAATTTTTGTGTGTGTGTTTGTGTGTATTTATAATTTATTTTGCAGCAATTGATTACGTGGTAATAGTTTGAATGGTAATCGTGTAACTTCCCTTTCGAATAATCTTCCCTCAACGTTTCTTCTTCATTCGTATCTTCTCTATATCTTTTATTTCTTTTATTTCTTTTATTTCTTCTTTTGAATTATTAACGGTACCTCCTATACGCGATTACAATTGTTCATCGTTATTTCTTCATCGCTCGCGATCCGTATCTTTTTTTCTTCATTTTCTTAAACGTTAAAAAAGTGGTGCGCGATTATCGGGGACAGGGGCCGGATGAAGAAGTTTTTACGAATTTCAGATATTTCTTCGCGATTCGTAGACGCGCATGCGCACACACAACCGTCTACGCGTTTTTTCGTCAGGGTTTGTATTCGAAATGTAATTTTTGATATACGAGAAGAAAACAGGTGAAAAACGTTTTTTTAGCTTCAACTTTGTACATAGCTTCAATTTATACACGTTGAATTAAATATAATTTCATTTTAATTCAATCTATAAACAATCAAATTTCTTTCATTCACAAATTATATATATATTAAATTCAATAAATTACGTAATTTAATTTAAACAAATGTACAACACGAACAATTAAACAATTACATTAACAATGAATTATACAATGAACGAATACAATTGATGAACAATTCATTCATTCGTTCGTACAAATAAACAGCGCGCAATAAATTACAATAAAAAAAAATACAAAAAAAGAAAAAAACAAAAAAGAAAACTTACAAATTTATAAAAATAATTAATTTAATTATTTATTCGTCTGTACAAATGAATAAATTGTTTATTCCTTCATATTCTGATATCAGTATTTGTATATACATGTGTACACCCGTACTCGTGTGTGTGTGCGCGCGCGATAGGAAAGAAGAAAATTTTGAAATTTGGATCGTACTTATTCGTCGGTCCAAGTCCCCTCGAAAATCAGTGGCAATTGCGATATTTATCGTTTTTATCGCCAATAATAATAACAACGGTAATAATTAATTATTAACATTGACAATAATAATAATAATAATAATAATAATAATAATAATAATAATAATAATAATAATGACGATAAAGATGAAGATGATGACGATGATGATGGTCCAATGAAAATTCGTAATATCAAAGTTTCATCGTAGTATTAATAATATTAATAATAATAATAACAATAATAATAATGACGATAATTATAAACAATCACATCCGAAAGACTTATACGTATATTCTCGTGCGAAAAATGTGTGAGCTTACAATTTACATTCGGTAATTTATCGTTAAGGTTTTCCCGTCCTCCTCTGCCTCTGAGCTTCCCTAAACCGGAGCAATTTTGTTGCTTCCGGTTAAGGGATTTTTTTGCTCAGAGTGCTTAGTGTTAACGTTTTTTTTTTGTTTGTTTGTTTAATATTGCGTTTCTCTTAGCGTACAGTGCTGCGTGTTTCGATAACTCACGTTTTCTTCAATTTTTTAATATCTTCGTTTTAGGTTATGTTCGTCATTGCACATGCGCGGTTGTGTTTACACGTGTGTACGTGTGTATAATTGTGTGTACGTGTGTGGGTAAACGCATATACAATTCGACGTTTGTGCCAATCGTTTACGTGGATCAATCAACGATCAGCCGTTTTGTTTATCAATCGACGCGCGTTTCCGGTTTTACCTTGGCTTTTCTTCCCTCACAACGATATCGTAACGTTTCTTCTTTCTTCGCGTTTATTTTTTTTCCTTTTTTTTTCGTTTCTTACTCGAATCGTCGATATTCAGCAGCGTTTTCTACCTTACCGACCGGCTTTGTTCACGATCGGTCAAATCGGACATCTGACGTATTGAGAGAGCCAATATTCGCGATTTTTCGTCTTTTTCCTTATCTTCTCTTCTCCCATCATCATCATCCCCCCATTCTCTACCTCATTCGACAATTCTTCACGTTTCTTCACCCCGAGGAGCATTTCTTCTTTTCTTTCTCTCTCTCTCTCTCTCTCCCTCTCGCGTTGATTGACTAAAACGTATAATAATATGAAGTTGGCAGTTTTCGTTAACGTGATTTGAACTGGTGTCGCGTACGCTTAGTCCTGGATTACTCGTCCTCGTTCCAACCGCCTCCCTACCCCACCCTCTTCGTTTCATTTCTTCCTTATAAATTCGCGATTTTTTCTCTTCGATTTTACGATTCATCGGCCCCCCCCCCTCCCATTCCTTCGAGATGTTTTTGGTCACTCGTCTCGTCATTTCTAAACGCCATTGTTTTTCTAACCTTCTCTATATATATTTATTTATTTATTTTATACACACATATATATATTTATATATATAATTTATTTTCATGTATATATATATATATATATATATATAAAATAAATAAATCAATGAATAAAGAAATGAATAAATAAATAAACATGTACGGTTATTTATTTATTTATATATTCTTCATTGCTTCTTAACCTATATTTCTTCTCGTCCGACGGTGTGTTTCGAGTCCCTTCGACGTAGCCCCTATCACGCACACGTCTACGCTCTAAAGGTGTGTGATGTATACAATTATTTCGTTTTTTTATTTCTTCTTTCCTTTTCTTTTTTTGTTTTTTTCGTTTTTCAAATTTATTTTTAATTCTAAATACGTGCGAACAAACACGCGTGTCGTGTGCACTACATATCTTTGCATATATATATATATATATGTAGATATATATATTTTTTCTTTTGGTGTGGAGGTATGTGTCTGTGTGTACATATATATATATATGTATAAATAAATTAATAAATTTATTTATTTATTTATATATATGTATGTACATATTTGTGTGTATATGTATGTATATATATATATATACGTGTTTTATGTGCCTGCGTGTATGTATAAATATTCGAGTGTTTATTAATTCGATCGCTAATTATCGTTATAATAAACAATAATTTAGTTTCACAGTAGTCTTTTAATGAATATAATATACTCTGTATAAAAGTCGTATTTAACTACTGGGTGAACTCCATTTATCTCCCCTCAATCTCGTTTTCGTCTCGCTTCCACATTTCTTCTTTCATCTTTTTCTTCTTTTTTTTTATTCTTTACTTCTTTATTTCTTCCCTCTCGTTTTTTTTCTTCCTTCGAATAGTGGATTTTTATATACTTAGCTTAATGTTCTCGTTCGAGCGTCCGTTGGCTGACTTTTCATTTTTTTTTTGTTTTGTTTTTTTGTGTTCCTGTGTGTGTGTGTGTGTGTGAGTGAATTTTTCGGGGTTGAAGAAGAAAAAAATAGAGAAAATTCCAGGGACGTTTTTCTTTTCGTACGAATTTTTTTATATTTTTCGATTCGCTATTGTTAACGAAAAAAAAAAAATTCTCATTTTACGATTGTCTATTTTCAATTTTTTTTTAATATATCAACGAAACTACTGTTTTAACATTTTTAGTTTGATCGATTATTTTTTTTTTACCTTTTATTTTTAAACAAAATTTATTTCTTTTTTTTTCTTTCAACGAAATGACTTTTTTTTTTCCGGCGATTTCGACGCGTCGTGGTATCGTTGTCAATAAGCGTTGCGAATAATACAACTTCGTATCGTACGTAATCGTTTTACGCTTCCTTCTAAATGGGAGCAATTTTGCGCGTGTTCGGATGGTCTCGGGAGGTGGGGGGAGGAGATGGGATGCCGAGAAGCTGGGATGAGGTTCGAGGGGCGTGTCTGGTCGATATCGAGAATTCCAAAACTTCCGAGTCCTCCTTTTCCATCCCCCTATCCGTCCTTCTCCCCCCCCCCCTCCCCCCGCCAAAAGCGTGCAGCATCTTCCCCCAATGATTTTGACATAAAAACAAATCGCTATTTAAAAAAACCCAAAAATATGGAAACATAACAAAAAGTGAGTACAATAATAATGATAAATATAAATAAAAAATCTCGTTAAGTATAAATAAAAAATCTCATAAATAAAAAAAAAATTGACGTACATAAAAAATTGCGTAATTAAAAAGAAAATCGACGTACATTAAAAAGTACGTAATTTCTTAATTTTTTTTAAATCCACGCAACGTCAAAAATGACGTAATTTTTAACCGTTCGTTGTTCGTAATTTTTGATAACGTCGATATAATTTATTATAAAATATCGATTTTTCGGCGAGAGCCATTAAAAAAATTCGTTTTTTTTCCTTTTTTTTCTTAAATCGAAGATCGAAAGTTGGCTTTTCCACCCCCTTAATCCTTTCATCCAACCTCCGCGCGAATTAACGTTTCGTCTTCCGGAAGAGAAGACAAGGGAAAAGTGGGGGAAATCTGGGGATGATAAGCTAGGAGAAAAAAAAACGTCATTGGGGAACAAACCCCCACCCCCGCGTCCCTTCATCCCTCAACCGGCGCAACCCTTAACAATGGTTTTTCGTCGTCGAGCTCGCGATTAATTAGCTCGAGATATCAAGAGAGAGAGAGGGAAAAAAAAATGCGTGAAAATTTTCACCGTTCGTCAGTTGGTAGTATTTCTTCTTCTTTTTTTTTTTATTTCTTCCCTCCAAGGCTCTCGGAGTTTTCGTGGTGCGAGTGACACTGAGGGATTGGAACGATTTCCCGAAAACTCTTCCCGTTTTTTTTTCTCTCTTCTCTCTCTCTTTCTTCTTTTCTTCTTTTCTTCTTTTTTTCGATTCATCAAGTTCTCTCTCTCTCTCTCTGGCCACCCGCGCGAGTTACGAATAATCGGACCTTGATTAAACGTAATTGGATCATTAATCAACCCGCCAAAGTTTCTTATTTGAAACGTTTTTTTTTTTTTTACTCGATAAATTATTTTTTTTTTTCATTCAAATTTATTTCTCCTGATCGAGGGGCAGAGCGTGGGGAGGGGGGAGAAGGTTTTTCGTAAATTACGTTCGCAGCTCGTTGACCTCGATCCCGCGGATCGCGCGATCGTTTTTCGTTATTTGTTTTTTAAACATTTTTTTGTATTATTATTATTACGTTATTATAAACGGTCATAATAATAATAAATAATCAAAATAATAATAAATAATAAATAATAATAATGAATAATAATTTTCTGCTTAAAAAAATAATATATTAATAACATTAGAAAAAGTTGAAGACGAAAAATGAAATTCCTCGATTTCCCCAGGCATCGAAACTCGTCATTGTCAAATTCGTTCGATATATATATATATATATATATATATAATGTTTATAATAATGTATAAATGTGCGTGTGTGTTTGCGTGTGTGTATAACTTTCTTTACTCCACCTCGAAACCCGATTTGTTTTTTTTTTT
>JAPYZI010003283.1:0-30445 GCA_030523105.1 Ophioninae sp. A BG-2022a | reverse complement strand
GTACGGCCCTTTAAAATATCGTGATTTTTGAGATTTCGGGAAAACGGGCCTGGGAGGTCGAAAAAAATTTTTTTCCGTTTTTCAAGTATTTAAAGGATACATTTGATCGAAAATTTCCCGCTCATTACGAATATGCCCGAGTTTTTCCCGAAAGTTCAAAATTAGACCGGGAAAATGCAAAAGAACGTGTCTAGAATATATCTTTGACATTTTTTCCTAGAAATGGCGAATTCAAGGCGAATCAAATGGTGGATTTTTTGACATATTAATAATAATTCAGGGTTTCATCCGAGAATTGTACGTGCTGGTATCAATCGACTCAGAATTTCACCGCCAAACCCCCATTTCATGGATGACATTCCGTCGTGGGATACCCTATATATTATCTACAGGAGTAAGAAGGACGCCATCATTCTCCCAACGTTTATACCCACGAGAAAAAGCAAGAGCGAGAATGAAAACCGCCGTCAGCGCCACTACTCGAGAACTACCAATGGGGACAGCCCCCAGCGGAATCGGCATATATAATTCTTAAGAACTGTCCTTCTATGCACATCTGACTTCGTTGACCGGTGTAAGCAAAGAACAAAGTCACGTGTCACGATTGGAAAAAGCGGCGGCCGAACTACACGAAAACCGTGGCGATTCGAGTCGAGTCGAGAAACTTTCGGGCAGTTTTGACACTACGAGAATCGCCTTACACGGTCGGTAAGGTGATACGAAATCTGATTTTCTCATTCGGACTCGTTGGATACACGGGTGTTTTTCTTCGCTTCAACGTCCGCAAATCTTTGCGAAAGATCAGCGCCGCCCTCGGAGCTAATTGAAAACATTTGCCCCCGCGATAGCGTTTAGAGGGTTAGGAAGGAAAGTGGGAATTCAAAGCGTGCACGAGCACTCATTGTACCGATCGATACGCGCCCGCCAGCGGTCACCGCTCCGTGTAACGTACCCAGAAGTCGTCCGGCCGGTTGAAACCACCAGAGGCGCGTCACGTATCTTCACGCAGCTTCGTCATTATTATTTCCTTCCATTACATTTTCCTTCGTTGTATCAATCATTATTATTATTTCACAAAATGGCTAAAAGTGAAAAATCACGACTGAATTCATCGCCACTATCATCATCGTCGGTCATCATCATTATTATTATACGGTGCGTTTGCGGACATAGATATATACGTTGTTACGTCCAGACAGGGGAGAGGGCGCAACTTGGCTTTATAGTTCGACGCGCTTGAGTCATCGCGGTTAGCCAGTAGCCGGTTCGCCAGGGCGGGTCGACGGTAATCTAGTACACAGCGTCAGTTGTTCTCTCGAGCTCTCCGCCATGAAAAAAAAAAACCGATGGGCGTGTGTGTGCGTGCGTGATTATATATATGATGTGTGTATATATAACCTCCTCGTGGGATTGCACCTGCATGCGCCGGCTCTTACCTGAATCCGACAGCGCATAGATGTATCCTCCATATACTGTATTATTTCCCTAACTTTATATATATATATGAAGTTAGGGAAATAATACACGAGATGGAGAATACACATGTATATATAGATATATAAACGTAAATATATGTGTATGTGTGTAACACTATATACAGCGACGTATCACAAGCCACGAATAATGTACCTGGTGCGGGGAAAAGTCTTTTCCATGCTGGTTGCCATGCAGCCATACTGCTCAGCCGGAGTGAAAATCACTTCCCCCATATTTCTCCCGCTCCTTGCGAATCGCGAGAAAAAAGCACACACAGCTGCTCGTAAAAAGGCCGGCAGTGCAGTTTTGCGTTTGCGCATGTATATGCGTACATATATATATATATAATATATGATTGTGCATTGCCCTCACCGATCTGTATAATCCAAGAATATATATATATATATATGCATATTCGTCCCCGCTACGCGGAGACACAGGGTCCTCCCCGGCATCAACCGTGTATCGCGTCCATATTTATTGTTGTCGAAAGAACATCGAAGGCTCACCGATAAACGAGATAACGGATGAGCATATTTCGCGCCATCGTGTATTTATTCGTCTCGCTGTTGTACCCCCTCTTCATCGCTCTATTCGCGTCTGTCTCGGACCTCGAAAATATTCAGATCCCGATTGGCATTACGTTCGTATTCTTGTTTACCGATCCTAGAATATGTACGTAGGAGATGGATTCGCTGGATCGCACCGGGTAATGCGCCGCGACCACAATACCGCGACGTAAACACGGAACGGGTGGGGATGGCGTTTACAACGATGCGCCTCGGCTCTTGATGTACACGGACGTCTCGATATTCGACGGATTCTCAGTTTATTCTCGCAACACGACGGATCTCGATATCAATTCGGTTTATACGCGTGCATGACTTTGCAGCAGCCATTGAACCACAGTAATCCTTTCACTGCTCCGACTCTGATACGTGGAAGTATTTTTCATCGTATCGCCGACACGAGTGAAACGGGTATTCGTCAATCGAGGCCAAATCGACAGGTGCGCTAACTTCTCGATACTTGTGGCGCTTTCGCGCTTCGTCTACCCCCCGCCCCTCCCGACACGCCACTTTTTCCAAACAATCGAATCGCGTCCAAACTCGCGACGACAAACATTCGAGGTTATCTCGATCTTGGCGAAATTAAAGAGTCACGTGACAAACACGTATTATACCCGCGTCAAAATTATGCCGGTTCTGTCGTCAAGGAAAAACTAAAGTGACGAGAAAAAAATAAACGTTCGCGAGCCGGTCGATTTGGCCTGTAACGACCCGTATGTATACATCCGCGATCTCGATGCGCGTACGTGTATATATATATATATGCAGGCAGCGAACGCGGACGGTAATGGCGACGTAAACAAGTATGGCGCGCATGCGCTGTAACTTCGCCGGCCGGCGCGCGAGATCGTGCCACTCTCGCGCGCGATACTCTTGGCTATCCTCATAAGCGCGTCCTTTTTCTTCCTCACCGTGTTGCGGTGATCTCGCTGCCTACGAGGCACCGCACATATTTCGAATCTCTACGCTGAGAGCGACCTGGTTGCGTCGCGCGCCGCACTCCTCGCTTCTCTTGTTGCCGGAACTCACTCTCTCTCTCTCTCTGCGCGTCTCCGCCCCTGGCGCCCCCTTCCTACATCTATCCCTCCTCCCATCGTTCTTTTTCCTCCTTTTCCAAAGGCACAGATGACGACGCGAACTTGCCAGTTTTATACATCGCGCTACCTGGTCACAGCATCCGTGAGTCAAGGGTAACGAACACAGGACGCACACCCGTACATGTACACAAACTTATAAATAAATATACATGTACACAAGCGAAGCCAATGATCTCTCAAAACGCAGCGTTCTGAACGCTAATTTCAATTCAATTGCGATAAGTGCTGAAGGAGTTTTATTGTTATTATTAAGCGCTTGTATTAACGTTATTTCATCGCTATTATTATTATCGAATTAGCAATTACGTCCGTTGTTTTTTTAACAATAATTAAAGAATTAATAATTACGGTTGATAACAATATCATTATGAACACATGTATCACACGTGCTTCGCTTTCATGCTGACGATTTGACTTTTCTGCACGCGCAAAAATTTCCTTTACAATCGCGTATTCACTGATCGAAAAATAGGAAAGGAAAAAAAACATGGTCGCTGAGGCCAAGGATTGTGTAGGACGGAGAGAACCTGCGCGGGAAATATTGGCTGGATACATGTGTGTATAACTGGTGCGGCGATGGTATATCTTTTGTAGTGTTTTCTCTCTCGTTCTCTCTTTCAACGATGGAACGTCGTGACTCACGAGTTGTTAACTCCTCTCTCGCTCTCTTCAGCCGGTTCGCTCTCTTTCCGACTCTCTTTCTCGTAGCCGTCTCTACCCCGCTTGCACGGCCTATCTTTCTCCCCGTCTTGTTCGCTCTTTCGCGTGGTCCTCTCGTCCGTGTTAAGGCAGGACGATGTTCTCTCCATCTCCCTTCCTCTTTCTCTAGCGGTGACGGTGGCGGGAAGTTCGTCGACCTCGTCGCCAGGAAATTACGCCGAATTGCGTATTATTCCCAGCGGTGCAACAAACTTCACCAATGGTGTGTCTCGGTGCTATCAGCCCGGCCTGGCGAATCTCGTATTTTTTACCGCTATTCGCGCAACCACCGAGCTAAGCGTAATTGAGTTCGTATCGCGATGGATGCGTTATCGTTTCATCGTACGTACACATGGAAGAGCGAATCCGAGCGCGTTCCAATTTTTATCGGTCGAATTTACGAGATTTATTTTTTACATCGTGAGATAATTAGGCAATGGGGAAAAATAATCGGGGGCGAAAGAATCTCTCGGATTCCAAGACCGAAGCCTGGCCGAGACACTAAAGACCTCTGGCGTTTCTCGAAGCAAGCGTGCTGTAGTTTCGGCTCTTCTCGCTAGATGGAACCACCGGAAAGTATCCGTTTTTTCGACCATTCTACCAACGTTGCGATATTTCTATTCCTAGCGTTCACGCGGGATCTCGAAATTCATCTTGTTCCAATGGGATTTATCGATCGAGACGCTCCGGTGCGAAATAAAAGAAGATGAAACTCACAGTATCGTCGAATCACCTTTTTTCGCTATTTCTCTCCAATTTTCTTCTCTCTCCGTCTCCCTTCCAATCGACGTCTTTGTTTCACCGCGCGCGATGAGCGGACCACGTGCAGATTGCATGCACACAGTGCGCCGCTTGTTACTGATCCCGCGCTGCTTCACCCGCGCCCGGCAGCGCCCTCTGTCCGAATTATACCGATGTACGGCTGTGACGCTAGTTCGAGGCAAGCGC
Source organism: Ophioninae sp. A BG-2022a (assembly GCA_030523105.1). Lineage (NCBI taxonomy): Eukaryota > Metazoa > Arthropoda > Insecta > Hymenoptera > Ichneumonidae > Ophioninae sp. A BG-2022a. Next base: position 25,656 of record JAPYZI010003283.1, on the reverse strand, counting down.
AGCTCGGACGCTCGTTCGTGATCGTCGTTTGACACGTGGTTGTGTATCTCTGTTTACTTTTTTTTTAAGATCGAACAGCTGGTGCGCTTTGTCACAATTTATCTGTTCGGAAATACTACTGATAGAATGTCTACCAGATGTATCGTAAAAAGTATTGAGGACATGTACAATATCGACGTTGCATCACCAAATTACGAACCAAATTTCCTTACAGTTTAAGTTCCTTAAGTTTTTATTTACAACTAAAAGGGTTTCATCTTCTAAAAATAGGGACTCAAAAATGCCAGCTTTCTTTAGCACACTCGGACTACAGAAATTACCCAATAGCACGATCCCCTTCCCACGCTCATCCATTTTACAGTTCGCGATCTTTCGCCCACGGAATCGATCTCGAATACCCGATTCTTTCGCGTAGCTTGCCGGTAGCGCCCTCAGTCGCGAAATTTTTTAACCTGCACATCACAGTTTTCCAAATCCGAATCTAGCGGGAGTTTGCTGGTGGTAAAGCGTACCGTCGCTAAAACAATTTCATCTCCATAACCTCTTCTCCTCCACGTACGCATGCGCGCATATTTTACCCGCATCGTATTCGGCTCCGTCTGCGCATCTTTTCCGTCGCTGCTCGATCATTCCTAAATTTACGTGGATACAAAAATCAGCGTGCGTTTTTCGAAGTGTAAACAACACGAAGTTCACAGATACGCCTTGAAACGTATTATATTTTGCACGAGAGTGTGCAAATGGTTGAGAAGGGTCAACGCCCGACCCTCACCACGTACTACAGGCTGACGCGTTTATACGCGCCAACACACGGTCTGCCGGTTTGTTTTGGTTCCCCGGGCGTTACCCCCGATTTACCCCCTGCCCCCTCCACGCCCCCCGCCGCGGCCGTTCGCCTTGTACCCCTCCGCGTTCATGTTCGCGCTACCCCTCTCTCCAACCCTCAGAAGTATCGTTCTCTCTTCGCTCTCCCTTCGTATCCTCATCCTCCCCCCTCTCTCTGTGCACAGCGAACGCTGCTCCTCGCCGAATACGCGTATGTACGCTTGGACACAACTAAGCGGCAAAAGTCAGAAGCGCACGAGAGAGTCCCGTACCGCGTGTTCGATGCGCCCCTACCGGTGTTCTCTCGGACTCCCTTGTTTCGTTACTATCCCGGTGTGAATTCATCAACAGCACGAAAAACGCCCGGAGACTATACCCGTTTGATGATGCCCGAATATACGGTAGTCGAGTCTTAGAAACGAAAAAAGCATAAAACATCGATATGAAAAAAATGCCCGAACGAGGAGACGAGCGCAGATCTTCCTGATCCTAGCATGCACGTGGTTGGTAGGAGAAGGGAGGGGGGATGCCGTTTCGTCGGCAGAGCAGGTTGGTGGGAGAAGGGGCGACCACAGTGGGATTACGAAGGAAGCCTGTGCTCCACGGATGATCGGAACGGACGGAAACTATACACTGGCTTCCCTCGACTATCATGGTGGAGCGCTTTGACTCTTTGTCTCGGGTTAATACACAGGAAAAGTATCGCCAACCCAACGAAGACGAACGCGTTTTGATGAAACGAGAACTGGCGTGGATCAACCGATTCTCTGATGAAAAAAAAAATGGAGAGTAAGGACTGTGGTTTAAGCGTGTTTAAAACGTAATAATCGTGAAAGCAGTTGATTACCTCGCGAACTTCGCGAACGTACACAAAGGTGCTCTATAGCTGCTCTGTTGGTATACACCGTGGAGTTTTCTCTCTGTCTCCCTTCCCCACGCCCCCCTCCTCGATCGTTTCACCGCTTGCTCTCTTCTCATTCGCGATTTCGCTGCATTCGTGTATGAGTGTTAAGGTCGTTGTGTATCGACACACCAGAGGACAGTGCACTCGCGTGAGTTTCACGAGAGAGCCCTATCGCTTACGATCTCGTTCTCTCTGTGTTGACTTTCCCCGGGTGGTGGCGCGTTCGTGTGCGCGCCTCGCGTGGCGCCCCCTGCCCGCTGGCTGTCCGTGGCGTCCGCTGAGAGTCGCGCTCCACGAAAGCGAGAGAGACCGAGCATAAACGGTGGGAAAAGGAGGAACGGAGAGGGAAAAAGAGATGGTTAAATTAACTGGCCAACAGCGGGCTCGGGGGCAGCAGAGCTGACCGATGAACGATCGATTTTTATCGCTCTCGCTTTACAACGTCCGTCCACCTCGTAGACATCTATACAGCCGCATCTATACCCTCATCGGATGTCTTGCTTCTTTCTTTTTTTTTTCGTTTCCTTCTCCCGTTTCGACGAATCCGTAGGTCGGCGTGACAAAACGCAGTTGATTCACCTCGCCAAGATCTACCAGCGAGGATCGCACGAAACTAAAGTAAACAAAACACAAGCTGTCTTGAATGTCTCGTGGTCACGAGACTCGCGCCATCTATGCACTGCGACGAGGCGCACTCGCGAGACTTTTGGGGATGCGTTCTCGTTATTACTACCGGCAACCTAAATAACTTTCAAAGTCCAAATAAAAAATGGGAGATAACCCGAAAAACGCTTCTACAAAATGGTCATGTATCATTCACCAATGCCTATATTCGAGAACATAGAGGTTAGGGTAAAAAGATAACACTCATTTCATCGTATCATCATGCCTAAAAAAATATAAATTATTTTCCTCGTGACCTCGGTAATTTAATATCGCGAGCGCCGCAAATACGTGTCGACGGAAACGACACCGATGTGAATTCCGCTCGAAAAATCGAAGAGAGTAAAAAAAATCGATTATGCCTTGGGATATCCGCAGCAATCTGAAAACGTCATCTCAGAGTAGCCATTTATGTGTTGTGGCTGAAAGCTCAACGGTGATGCCGGTTTCCCTCCGACCATGTGTGTAAACACGAAACGCCGGGTCCGCGAGGATATTCAGGCAAAACCGGCGTGATGTACGCTGTTGCTGCCGGCTCTACGATGGGCGATCTCCGCGCACATGCGCTACACCGGCGCTCGAGTCGACGAGGGAGAGAGAGACGAAGGATCGTCGGCGGGGAGGGGCGCGGGGAGGAGGTCGAGGTAGAACTGAAACGTGTGCGTTCGGCAGGGTGGATGCCCCGGTGTTAGCGAGAGCACACATGTACAGGGATCGGCCTTCGGACCTGCGCTCCTAGCCTGCCTTTCAGTTTGCCCGCTACTCGAGACTTCGACATTCGGAGGGTCTATCTCTCCCCCATTTTTTTTTCTCCATGCCTTCCCGTGAACGTTTCGAAGTGCATACCAATCGGCTTTCTTTCGGTGTCTACGGCTATTCAGTGCTCGACTCTGACCGGCAACATTGTATTTTGTTTTCTTCCTCCAATTCGCCTCCCCGCTGTTTCAACGGCCGGCGAGCGGGCGATGGTGCTGCGAGTGTTTTGCAGCGGCGTATTCCGACACTGCCGCTCTTCTCGCCGTACTTGTCAACGCCATCTTTGATTTTCGATCTTGACTCGTCACATCGCTCATTAATTTTACCGATTCTCCTTATTGCGTCTATGAATATTGTATTTTCAAAAGGTTTGGGTTTGTTTGGCTTCACAACGATCACTGCAGTTAAGCAATTTTGCGCGGGGTTGCTACTTGGTGCGGTGACCGCCCAGTCTTGCTCCAGCCGTCCCATCGAGCTGTGAGAGAATGGTCGATAAGGTTAGATTAACGGACGGGATACTTATGTAAAATCCGATGTAAAATCCGATGTAAAAAAAGAACAGGCGTTCGTCATCATCGACATTGTGGAGTTTCTTTGCTCTCGTTCGAATCGGAGATAGACAGACAGCACGGTTGGTGGTACGCGATGCAGGTTATGTACCTCGCGCGGAACGGGAAAACTCGGCAACCCTGCCGGGCCCTCGCTCATCCCTGAGGTCTGGTCACTTCTCGGGATGCTTACCTCTCCTGATCGAAATCCTTGCTGTACGTCTACCCATGTGGCTACGTACCATCGAATATAAATATATACACACAAATTATATTCTTAACCTCTTCGCGTAAGTTTCGGAATAAAAGAAGCGAACGAAATTTAATATTTTTTAAGCTCGAATTTTGAACGATAGTAATGTTTCCACAGTGTACATTCGTAAGTTATCGAGTCGCAGGAAACCACGTATTAAATCGTTTGTTATCGACGAATGAATGTACGATGAAATCATCCCTATGACAGAGAACGTGAGCTTTTTATCGCAGCGGACAATCACTGAATCGTCACAGTCGATTTCATCAGCTTCGTAACAAGTCCTTTGTTGCTTCAAAAGACTAGACAACAAAAATTCTGGAACGTGAAAAATCACAGACTTTTCAAGCTTGTAGAGTTCCTTAGGCGTGCACCCTTGGACCGTGTACGTGGCTCGTTCGAAATATCGTGTATCCGTCTCGTCATCGTACTCTTCCCTCGCAAACGTCGTGTAACCACGAGAGCACCTTTCCAATGTAAACATACGAAACCTGTGGGGGGGAGGGGTGTGGGCACGGTTGGATTTCCCTGGACACAAGTAAACGCACCAACACGCGTGAATCCTCGAATATTATCGCAACTCGTTTCTTGAACCCGTCGTCAAAGATTTATAAATAACTGTCCCACTTTTGGCAGAGCTCGAGAAGCGTGGGAGGGGGGTGGCAACTGGCTCGATATTGGGCCGCTGGAAATTCCGATATCGTAAACACGATTCTGGCACAACCGGTCGGCATTGGGAATTGCGAAGTTTCCGAAAGCGTTTAAAAGCGGGAAGTTATCATACGGGATCCACGGTTCGCGGTCTGTTGTCATGCGTACGGGGTTTGGCGAAAGCTCGCCAGGTGGCGCTGAACACCCAAACGGCCATTCTTCTCGAGCCTTCCGCTCAACTCGCGCGCCCTTGCGACCGTTACAACTAGAGAACGCTCTCGCTTCGCGTTCTCTATTCTCCCCCGGCTCAGTGATGGATAAAAAAGGGAACCCTCGTGTGTCGCTTGACTTCGGACACGCTCGGAGGCCGCCGCACCATTACGCACGCGGTCTTTTCGTACTCGGATTCACCTTTCCTCGGTTTTCTCGCGAGTACGTGTCTGTGTGCCTTTCAACGTTCCGTCGCCCCCCCCCCCCCCCTCGCCCCTCGGCCACTCTTTTCTCGTGACACTCGTTCGGCATCCCCCACACTTCTCCATGACCCTCTCTCCCCTCTCGACGATGTCGAAAGTTCGTCGAACTCGCTTTCGTCGGGTATTCCGCGTCCCGTGCTCTTCCGACGGACCCTCGGCCCCTAACCTCCTATCTTCGTGTTGCTCCTTCCAAAAATATCCTATTTCGGTGAGCTTCGATGACGCGGTCTACTACATCGAGTGTTTTACGCTGAGACGCACCCGTTCGCAACACGTGAGCGCGTAAAGACACCGACGCCCGCAATTATCGGCCAAGGATACTCCGCGGGGGTTAAACGAGACAATGTAGTTTTGGGGAGTTTTTCTCTTTTCTTTTTTTCGGAAGAATGTCAATTATGAAGGTTCGGGCTTCCCGTACGCCCCCTCCCCCCCACCCCTCTTGAACGCTCACGGCCCGGAGAGGGGACCGACACGGTCGTTAAAATTCTAAATTTGGATGGCACCCACGTTTCATCGACTTCGAGTTGTTTCGCCTTTTTTGTATTCTGATCGTTGATCCTTGGGTTTTTTAAAAATTTTCATTTTCCGATTTATCGATGGTTTATTTATTTTGATTTTGTTTATTCGTTCTTTGGATTATTAGTTATTTATTAATTTTATTTATTTATTCTTGACGTATTTATTTATTTGTTTTATTTATTTATCTATTTTATTCATTTATTTTTCGGATTTCTTAATTCTTTGGATACATATTCTTCTTCTTTCGTATTATTGTCTCCTTTGTCCCTACCTCGATCTTTTTTTTCCATCCCTTACGCTCTGTGCTTTTTTGTTTTTCTCCATTTCTTCTTTTCGCTATTTCCGCGTTTATTCGTTTACGAAAATTCCCATATTCCAGAATTCTTTAAATTCTGGTCTTCGTCTCGTCCTTCCGTTTGTTCATCTTGTTCCTTTTAATCATCGGACTTTTCGCGTTCGTCTTTCTATTTCTTCTTAAATTTCGTCTCTCACGATTTCTTCTCCTACTTACGCGCTTCTACCAGTTTTCACGAAGAAACCAAAATAAGGAAAACACCGAAACGCGAAGGTGAAAGAACCCGCGACTTTTTTCAGTTACGAATAAAGCCGTGTACGCACACTCCGATGTCGGTATCGTTCAGGGATCGAGAAGGGATTGAAGAAGAAGAGAAAAAAAAAAAGAGTCGGGAGCAGAAGCTTGGAGAGCGGCGTAGAAGGTCTGTGACCTCGGCGATGCCTCGAAGTTGCTGCTGTTCGTTACATCCTACATATACGTGTCGACGCGAGAAAAGGACTCGTTCTTCTCTCTCTCTTCTCCTTCTCCACAACGCCCCCCCTCCCCCGCCGCCCGATTCTCCCCTCGCGCCATCTTCGATGTAGCCGCCGGAGCTTCCCGGCTCGTTCTCGTTTCAGAGATGATGTCACACGAGCCTCATCACCGCGGACTTTTCTTCTCGTGGAAAACCCCACGCGTACGATCAAAACGAGGCCGTTCGGAAGCTCCGTAATTTACTCTTCTTTCGTCTATCTCAATATCTCTCTCTCTCTCTCTCTCTCTGGCGCCTTTTCCCGTCGGAATTGAAGCGTTCCCAGTTGCAATTACGTTTTTCTTCCCTTTTGACTTCTTCGAGGATTCTTCAGTTCCGATTTCGAAAATCGTATAACCGCTCGATCGTTGGACCAACCGACGCTTTCTGTAGACTGCATCTTTGTAAAACGATTCTGCTATACACTCGCGTGAAAGCCTATCCTCCAACGATATCTGATTTTTAAAAATCCCCGTGCACGCTTTTGTCGTACATGTTGAAAAAAAAAAAAAAAATAAATAAATATCAGGAATTTTGAAAAAGTATGGAATAAGTTGATCAATGAAAATCGACTTAGAAGTGGAAATAGAGTAATTCCGGGGTAGATAGCTATAAGGGAGAGAAGGACCATCGAAATAGTTCATCGGACTGTTGGGTAGGTGGCACTAGTTATCGTTCAGTTCGCTTTTGTGACGCGGGAGCAAGGGTACGCGCAAGTTTTCGTCGATAAAAAATCAAAAATTAACTAAAATTCTAAAAAAAAAAAAAAAAAAAAAAAAAAAAAAAAAAAAAAAAAAAAAAAAAAAAAAAAAAAAAAAAAAAAAAAAAAAAAAAAAAAAAAAAAAAAACAATTCGCGGGGTGAAAGACATCCGGAAGAGGAATCCCATGTATTTTCGAGGTGAAATTTTCTACCTATCGATCGGTCTATTCTTGAGCTCGGTACTTCGCGTACGTCGGTCTCACTCGTAATGATCGGTTATGGACAATCAACGTTGCTCTTGCGTAGCGCTTTAATGTCTTGTATCTGTACGTGCATAAATGTATGTAGCGAGTTCGTGTACGTGTAACCGAGGAATTCCCTTCCGTTTCGAGTGCATTGTTTGGTGCAACGACGCGCGGCTCGTTAGTCATTGCTCAACGAGGAGTCTGTGGGAACGAGCGGGAGAAAGAGAGAGAGAGAGAGAGAGAGAGAGAAAGGGCTAAACCGCGGTCATCCGGTACGCCAACACGTAGAAGCTCGAATGGCAATATTCACATAGAGAGAAAGAGAAAGAGAGAGAGAGAGAAAGGCGCAATTAACAATCACTGTTAATACAGTAGAACCTCGATTATCCGAGGACTCCGTTGTTCGGCCTGTCCAGCTTCCTTCGCTTGCTAGAGTGCGCTTTATTCAACCGGTGAAACAACGCGTAGAGAACAAACCTCAAACGAGGTAACATTGTTTTCATTAATTCTCTGTAGCATCGTGTGACGTTTCTCTCACAAACCGATTCTCTGCTTTTCAAAATGAATAAATATTTCTTCGAACTCGTTTTGAGTCAATGAAAATTATCTGTGACAAACTGACGTAGAAATTTGTATTTTTCAAATGAAATCTTTTTGAAATATTGAAATAAATTGTGATATTTTGAAATAAAATATATATATTTTTTTTTTCATTCGTATGTTTCATATAAATTAGTATTTTTCAAATAAAATCTTTTGGAAATATTGAAATAAATTGTGAAGATTTTAAATAAAATATTTTTTTTTATTAATTCGTATGTTTCATATAAATTTGTATTTATCAAATAAAATCTTTTTGAAATATTGAAATATATTTTAAAATTAAAAACAAAAAAATTGTTTAAAAACGTTTGTATATTTCAAACAAATTAGTATTTTCCAAATAAAATCAGATTTTTCCCGAATCACGTGTACCTTCATTTCTATCGAAAATCATAGTTGCCTACTCATTAAAAAAATTGTATATATCACCGTCCAGAGGATTCAAAATCTTGAAGCGGACGTTGAATATTTCGTTTAAAAATATTTGCCCTCAGTTCTCCTTAAAAAAAACCCTAAAAATGTATAAGCGAAAGAAAATCCATGATTCGTATGTAGCATACGCGATACACGTATCCAGCCATTATCATAAATTTCCATAATCCGAGCTTGCACCGATCCGAAATATTCTCGATTACACAAATAAATTCGTACAATCGAGTCCCTACTGTACACTTGGTATCTCCCGATGACGTTTCGCAAAAAGTGGAAGTGCGCGTTCGTTTTTTTTTTTTCGACTTCCGGTTCCTTCGCTACCATGTGGACTAGCCTCGATCAAAGTCTCACCGTTGTTCCATCGCGCAATAAATCCGATAATATACCGGACTACGCGTGTTGGCCCCATTGTGGTCTAATTATGAATCGTAACGACTCGAGCGTTAATTCGATCGGCTAACGGTCCAATGCTTCTTCCAATCCAGTCTGGATTACTCTCGATGGTTTTTATTCGAACTGACGAAAGCAGGGTACCCGTATATTCCCCCCACTTAATCGAGACATCGAAAGAGAGATGATGATGATGATGAAGATGATGATAAATTTATTATGTCCCAGTAAAACTTTCGGGCAAAAAAGGGATAATACAGTATACATAAAACACTATTAAAATAAAATATAAATAAAGAGAAAGTACATAAAAAAGTAATAATACAAAAATAAAATGATAACAATAGAAACTTAAAAAAAATACATATACCAAAAAAATAACTTAACAATATAAGCAAATCATAATAATAATGAAAATAACAATGGATTAATAAAAATACTAAAACTAGAGAAACACAAAATTAAACTTAAAAACTTCAAGATTTAATTCAAAAACGGGGCAGATGCAACTTAACGAAAGCCGGAAAGTAAGATTATATAATATTACATAACGATAACCAAAAGAAAATGAAAAGAAAATGAAAAGTAAAACTAAACAAAAAAAAACTAAAAAAAAAAGCAAGAGAAAAGAGACAGATCAGGAATGGTGAGACTCCGACGAGTTATCAATGTACGCGGACTCGTGATAATTGATCCCTCTTGGAGCTGAATCGCCGGAAGGTTGGCGTTGCGCCGCGCGTTGTTGTTTTCATCGGGGTATCGAGGCCAGTCGTGCTCTCGGAGGTGCGCGCTCGTCGTGACCGCGAGAACGGAGTTCACCAACGAGGAATGAGCCGGTACGATACACCGGGAAGTGAGAGGGGGTTGGAGAGAGAAAGGGGGGGGGGGGGAGCAAGTCGACGATTACATCGTCGCTCGATCAATACCACGTGCAAGCTCCGTTGCAATTCTCTCTCGAACGCACGGCGAGAGCTTTCCCCCCTCGGGCTCGCAATCGCCCGATGTAAACAAAGAAACGTGCTCGCGCGCTCGTTGCGGGACGCTGTCGAAGTACACCCGGCTCGAGACCGTTGCGAACGAGAGGAAGAGAGAGAGAGAAAAATGATGATGATGATGATGATGTTGTTTTATGCTTTGGTTAAACGTTTAGACAAACCAGTGCAAATAATTGTGAAAATAATAAACAATTATGTAGAGAAATAATAATAATAATATATAATAATAATAATTGATAATTATATTATCAGATAATTATATTATAATTAATAATTAATTATTAATAATAAAAATAAATAAAATTCGACAAAAGAGAGGGAGAGTGAGAGAGAGAGCGAGCGCTCCCCTTCATCGATTTCCTTCCCGCGCGACAACGACGCCGTCGCGACGCCAGGCATCCTCATCCACATTCGATACTCGAAACACGCTCTCGCCGGAAAGCTCCGGCCGGCCGTTATTATGCAACGGAACAAGAGGACGAGAAAAATAAAACCGGAAGTCGTTCGCATTCAAGGGGGACCTTTTACCTTCCGGGTCCTCGGTCTCTCGGTTGATGCCCATTTTTTGACTCCCGCTATTCAGCCTTGCGTACACTTGCTCGAAACTTAAATACCGTGGTTCATCGCCCACGCGCGTAATCCGACTCGCTGCGATCGAACTCACCGACTCCTCGTTGATTCATGAATATATAAAACCTCCCATCGATCCTTGGTCTTCTTGGGCCCTTAAATAAATCGATTTTAAAATCGATTTATAAATAGATTTTATTCGCAACGTTAAATGTATCGAAATTCAATGATTTATGCGAATAATCATTGTTCAAATAGACCCAATGATTGAACAATCCTTCATCCGGATTATCGTCCACATAGATCAGCTAATATTGGATTTATTTAGTATTTCCAATTAAATTGTTTTTCCTTCGTTTTCACAAATCGCTATCTTTGTTTTTTGTTCGCAGACCACTCGAAAGATACTGTACAGATGCAAATGGCGCGGATGCGGGAAAATCAAATCGACCCGAAACAACATCGAGGATCACGTGCGTCAAGTTCACCTTCGGTGAGTTTTCGAAGCCAAAAAAAACCCAAACAAACCCAAACGAAGTGGAACTAGAAGATAATTGATTGATAATTCTTTCGAGCGTTAAAACGACGCTGTCAAAATTCGAATGAAATTAAACGAAGCGAATTTAAGTGACTTTTAACATCAGCTAACCACCTAATTCAAATTACAATATTTTTTTGTTTGTTTAAGTTTGTTAAAAAAAAAACGATGTCTTCGTTCGTTCACCGAATCCTCGAAATTCGCGTATTCGTTTATCGCTTATTCCTCGTTTCGATTACACCCGACAGAACGCCTCGAGATCCGAAAGCGAAGATCAGAGAAGAAGAGTTTTATTACGAGGAGCTGACTCTCGACCACGTGAGTTCGCCACCGACGATGTCGCATCGCGATATGGCGAGACCACCCCACGAGGATCCTGAGTACCAGAAACTTCTGCGTCTCCAGGCCGCGCCGGTTGCGATGATAAGAACCGGCAACATCAGTATCAACGCCTACAGCAACAATACCCCGAGCGGGCCGAACGTCACAGTTTCCGGTGGCGTTATAAGAAACGGCAGCAACAAAATTTTCACCTTCGGACTCCCAAACTCGCCGGTGAGCATTCATTTCCCCTGCTCGAACGTCCCATCATCGATCTTTCGGAGATATTTTAATAACGAACTTACAAAAAATCTGTGAACGATGCCAATTTTCGAAAACAGAACCAAAGTAGAAACGGATTTCTGAAAGAAAAAAATAATGTTAGAGAAGAATACGAATTTGCGACAAAAGCGATTTTTAAGCATTTATATTAATTCAAAATTAAAAAATACCGATATTTATCGAATATTCGAAAGCGTCGATGTTCAATCAATACTCAGAAACATCGATATTCATTGAATATTCGAAAACATAGATATTTATTCAAGATTCGAAATCCTCGATATTCATTCAATACTCATGAAAATTTAGGATCGAATCCTACCATGAATTGGTCCAATTGCTGAACGATTCTCATATTTTTCATTCACAGCAGCACGTCCCACAGCAACAAGAGGAAGAAGATCAGGAGCATCAAAACGAGCAATCGCATCAAGAAGTTAATCAAGAGGAAAGCGTACAGCAGGATCAGCACGAAGAGGAACAGCTGGAACAACCGCTCGAGCCGCAACAACAACAGCAACAGCAGCAGCAGCATCAGCTGCAGCTTCAGCAACACGTACAACAAGAACAACAGCAGCAGCATCAGCATCAACATCAACAGGAACAGCACCAGCAGCAACTAACGCACCAGCAGCAGTTGCATCAACAGCTGTTGATACAGCAACAGCAGTTGCTGCAACACAAGCAAAAGCAGAAGCAAAAGTTGCAACAGCAACAGCAGAAGCAACAGAAATCGAAGCAAAAGAACAGCAGTCCACCGATGAAGCAAGTCAAACTGTCGCCCAGGCCGCTACAAATGTGTCAACAAAACGTACGCCTGTTGGCCGTGACTTCTGGTAAAATATCGACGTCGCGAAAAACACGAAGCGACACGAAGAAATGCCGAAAGATTTACGGTATGATTAATCGGGAATTATGGTGCACACAGTGTAAGTGGAAAAAGGCTTGCACTCGTTTTGGCGAATAGGAAAAGTGTCCGTCCCGTCGTAACAACCGCGACGGGCGGAACTTCTCGCCGGGCCGAATCGAGGGTTTTCCAGTTAAAAAACTATGAAACAATATTCAACACAGAAACAAGATACCGCAAAACAGCCAATCAGCAAAACACAGAAATAACAATAGCCGAAATGAAATTGAAAACAAACAAACGCGATGAAACAAACGACAACACTATACTGAAGGATGGAACGGGCGAGAGCAACAATCACAGATGTTGTACGACTTGAGATTTGTCCAGGCGCTAAGAACGATCGCGGGCAATTGGGTGATAGGAGATTTTCGTGAAGAAGAAAAAGACGAGGAGATGAAAGAATTAAAGAAGGCAAACAGAAGCAGCGAGGAAACGAAGCGAAGCAAAAAGCACTGCCCTCAAACGCCAACGGACAACGCGTAGTATTTTATCTCGTGCTGCAAAAGATCGAACGGACGAAAATCAATAATTCAATAATTATTAATTATCGAAGACATACAAAAAGAAGAAGAGGAAGAAGAAGAAGAAGAAAAGAATCAAGCATACATCGTAATATACATAAAATATATTAGCAACGTACAATCCGCTCGATCGGCTCGTCCAACGAATATGACAATCTCTCTACCGACGTCAAATCGCTCTTTCTCGCTCGTTGTTTCCTCCCGATCGCCTCGGATCTCGAAAAAACTTCGGACCCGCAAAACGGTGATCGTTTGTAACAACAAACCCAAACAAAAGTGAAGAGCCGACATTCCGCGAGAAAGTAAATCGAATAAAACAAACGATATCCGCGGAAATCCCATGACGGATGGGCCGAAACCCCCGACGGATCTATAACCTCAAAAATCACTAAATCGCTCGCGTTCTTCATTCTTTCCTCACGGAAAATGACGCGGAATGAATCGGGATCGTCCAAAATTACGGACTCGAATAAAACACGAGGAAACAGGAAACGAGCGAATGAAGGATGAAAGAAACGCTCAGGTATTTCGGTAGAGAGAGCTCACGGACATCCGCGCGCTCAGTGCTGATTTATCATATACGTTCGTTAAGATTTCTATCGTTTTCGTTGAACTTCTCGTCGAGTCTCGTCGAAGCTGTTACGAGTGTGCGGAATTAAACGGAGAATCGTCGCGCGACGGGAATATGCTGTACTCATAGGTAACCTCAAACGTCATCAGCGATCCTCGCTCCGAACGAGCCGATACGATATTCGAAAACAGATATCGATATTTCAAAATCGAAACGATTTTTGACATCGCTGATGAGCAAAGGGCCACTTCCCTGCCACCTCTCTTGTCTCATCTGTCAACGAGATCCGCAGCGAAAGAGCTCGAGTGAAACCGAGACGCGACGCAAACCCAACACACAAAAAACACACACACACACACAAACAAACAAAAACATACACGAACACGGGATATAACATCGCCAAGGTCGAAGTGAAATAAAATCGTCCGAAAAAAAAAAAAAAAACAAATCTTTCCCCCGTGATGTCTCGGGCGCGATTCGACACGAAAGTGAGTACGACTCGCGCGCGACGCGTGGCGGCGACATCGCGAAGCTGGAAGTCATTGTGATATTTTTGTTTGCTCGATTATCCCCGATCCACGAAGCGACGAGACGATAAGCGCAAAGACAAAAAAGGAAAAACCAAACAAACAAACAAATAATAATCGATATTCAAATATACAACAAAAACAACAACAACAACAAGCGAAGAAACATAAAAAAGCGCCGTAATAACGAATCTCGAGGGGATAACGAGCATTACGAAAAAAAGAAAATAAAAACAAAAAACAAAAAAAAGAAAAAACATAAATCGTTTCGTATACACCAATATTCAATACTGCCAGAAAAAAAAAAATAATAAGAACAAAAGAAAAAAAAGAAGAATTGAAGATACGAAGATACAAAGAGTGAAGACAAGGATCCTTGGTGAACGCGAGGGCGCACCGTCGAATCGACTCGTCCCATCTCACCAAGCGTGTCGCAAACAAAACACACGAGTAAACAAATATATGAAGGGAGAGAGAGAAACGAAGGAAAAATCGACCGGTCGCGAAATCGCGGTTTCGATGTTTTCGTGACGTGCGACGCGCTATTTAGAATAATTGTAAATATCTAGAATAATTGTATCGTTAAGTAAATAATTCCTCTATATACAAACGATACGTATATATATATATATATATATATATATATATACATATGTGTTGGCGATTTACGTCCGAAAAAGACCGGGCGTTATCGGGTTAATAGATAAATGAGAGAGTTTAGTCCAGAAAGTGGCAACGAATAGAGAATGCGCCGGAGGGATAAAAAAAAACTGGCAAGGCTGAAGAACATTTTAATCAATCGCCACCCATCGATTAAGTTTTACCCGTCTCTCTATTGATTCAGCAATACGAAAAAAAAAGACTGACCGCCTTCTCTCACGCTCTCTCTTTTTCTCCCTCTCTCGATCTTTCTCACTCTCTCTTTCTCTCTCTTTTTCTTTCTTATATATATATATATATTTCTCTTTCTCTTTCTCTCGCTCTCTCTTCATCTTTCTTTTCCTACACAACGTCATTCACGTAACTTCAAACGTTTTATCTAATGTTCGACTCATCAAAAATCGCGGCTGTTGTTTCTTAGCTCAATATTTACCGCAATGAAGGGAGTGGGGATGGGGGGCGGGGGAAATCTTTAAAACGAGTGTTCGGGCGATTAATCGGTGTTCTCCTGGGAAGTCTGCCGAGAAGTTTTCCAATTTTGACGAGATCGACGCAAAAATTGGAAAAACTCGAATCGAAAAGAGTCCGTTTAACGTTTTATTCGTAATACTTGAGAATCCTTCGAGAAAAGTCTAAACGTCCGGGTACGCGTGAGATATCATTTTTGTATTCTTCTTTATTCGTTTTTAAAAGGAGCATCGACGAGGCGTTTTTTTTAATTCGAAAAAAAAAATATTTGCGAAAGAAGGGATTTTTTGTTTTTCTTTTGTTTTTTTTTTAACACTCGCGATTGAAATTTATCCGGAAAATATTATCGGAGCTGGAGATAACCGGAAACGTAGCGTTGACGCGTCAAAAATTTCGTGTCCCCAAGATTATCTAATTCGTAGTGAAAAAAAACGTAATAATAATAAGAAAAAAAAATAAGATAAAAGAAAAGAAAAGAAAATGAAAGAACAGAAGACAAGACGACTAAGATAAAGAAAAACAACGACCGTCCAAATAGCGGGTTACCCTTTTTTATACGCGAACGAAGGAAAGCCAAAAAAAAAAAAAAAAGAAAATCGACCTTTCGGGAAATTCGACGAGTTTGCCTTCGGGGAAGCGCAATGCTCGATCGCGTACTTTTCGCAAGAGAGAGGGAGAGAGAGAGAGAGACATCAGCGGAAGGCAAGAAAAGAGAGACAGAGAAAACGCGAAAAAAAGGTCCGGGAGAGGCTGAAAAAAAAAAAAAAACAAAAAATAAAAGAACAAAATGACGGAGCCTGAAAATTTATAATATCCCAAAGCGCCTGACTCTCTTTCTCCCCGGCGGTGTCGCGTTTTCACGAAAACCGACGGTTCGAACTTTCGAGGGCGACACTTGTGATGTTTTTTTTTTTTTTTTTTCGATTCGAAACTTTCGTGTCCCAATAATGAATTAAAGAACAAAAAGAAACGATTAAAAATCGAACGCCAAAAATTCTGGGGGAAAGAGGGAGAGAGAGAAAAAAAAATATATATATATATATATTAAATAAATCGCGAATCGAAAGAAAACAAAAAAATGAAGAAAAATATTGTCTCGGATATATATATATATATATATATATATTTATATATACATGTATCTGTATATGTCGGGATACATCATACCAAAACGATCTCATATCGATATAATGGAAACGCAATTTTAAGGGGTAAGCCCGGTATCGGATAGGCCCGGGTCCTTCGAGTCCTTTATGACTAAGAGAAAACGCGAAACAAAACAAAAAAAAACCCAAAACGCGGCAATTTCAAGCGGAAGAAACATCGAAACAGCAAAAAGCAAAAAATATCCAATTTAAAACGAGACGAAAGAATAAAGAAACGGGAGGAAGTGAAAAATGAAAAAGACCGAACGAAAAAAGAAAAAAAAAAACAAACAAACAAACAAAAAAGCGTCACATCCAAGACTCGCCGGGATTTGCACCGACCTTACGAAACAAATTATTATTATTTTGACTTTTACGATTACCATTGTTATCATTGATTATTGACCCTTTTATTATTATTATTATTATTATTATTATTATTATTATTATTATTACCATTAATTGTAACGAATTCTTACGCAATGATTATATCGTATCGTCGTCATTACTGTCATTATTATCATCGTACCAGCGAGACAAAAAAAAAAGAAACGAACGTTCGTTTCTAAAAAAAAATTGTTGGACGGAAAGTAGGAAATAATTGAAATTTGGCGGGATCGATTTTTCGAAAAGACGCGCAATATTATTAAGAACGAGAGGAATGTACGGTGATGGAATCGTGATTGAGAATGAAATTTCGTGAAACACCACAGCGCGGCGCTAAGCGTTCGTCATCGGGTCTCGAAAAGTTTCGAAAACACGGCGGGGAAAACAATGTTTCGAAAAAAATATTGGAAAAAAAACGCGTCGTAAAATAGAAACGAAGGAAGAGAGGAAAAATTGAAATTCTGAATGAGAAAAAGAAATTTATCGTATCCGAACGATAGCGCGAAAGGGAAATCGAATCCATTGAGATTCAAAAAATAAGAAAAGATAATACGACGAGGAAGGGCCGACCGAGTGCGCCGAAACGTTTATTTTCTATGAAACTTGCGTTAATCGAACTGAAGCAAAGTGTGATGAAAATTCAAAATTTCAAATTAAGTAGCGAAACGAAGAAAAAAAAAAGAAAAACGTACAGTCGAAACCGTTGTAGCTAGGGGGAAAGAAAGTTAAAGCCGATAGTCGTTTTAAGCGATATACTCGCATTGGATACAAATAACATCGATGACCTTCACGGATTTCGTTGTCGCGCGTGAAACATCGTTTCCTCGTTGTTTCGAACGGTTTCGAGTTGTACTTAAAACTATAAGAATTTATATGTGTATTGTGATCAGGATTTTAATGCGAGCAACGTTTTTGTTACGCGATTCAATATTATTCTTTTGATTTTTTCTACGTCCTAAGAACTAGCCGAATACTTAGATAATAATTCTCGATATATTAAGATAAAAGTGATCAGAGGGAGACCGAAGCAATCATCATCCGCGTAAATCTTTTTTTTTTTACCGTCCAATCGCAATCATTCTTCCGCACGTCCTAAAAAAATATCGTCATCCTGTTTTTTTTTTGCTTCGTTTGGGTTCCTTAAAGTTTTACGCGTTTAACGAGCGAACGTTGTTTCTGCACCGACCAGTACCAAAACTCGTGCGAAGAATGAGCGACGGGGGAGGGGGGGGGGGCGAAAACGCAAAATTGTCAATATTCGATAGTATCGATGATTTTTCGTAACCACGATCGGTTTTAATCGGACATGTGCAAAAAAAAAACATTTAATCGTGAGTAAATATACGAATTAAAAAAGAATTTTTAAAAAAAGATAAATGAAACTTTAACCGTATCGTCTAATCGTAATTTTGTATGGGATTTTATCTCTTGATATTTCATTGATATCGAAATTCGATATTTCGTTCGAAGCGCGATTCGAGGGACGAAAAATAAAAGGAAGAAATCGTGATGAATTTTCGATGAATTCGTGATTATTTGTTTGTTTTTTTATTTTTTGTTTTTTTTTTTTTTACGATAGTGTGAAAACGTTTTTCAATATAACCGAACGAGCAATAAACGATTAACGAAAATAATAGAGAGAAAAAACATTGTACGCACGCAAGGCGCGTCGACATTGAAATAACCTTCATTCGAGATTCGCGTGGTCACCCGACTTGTCCGTTTTAAAGTAAAATATTTTTATTGCCGCATGTCCCACCGATGTTCACGTTTGTACAACAATAATCGAGTGACCGATCGTCACCGAGAAAGAAACAATAATGATCATAACCACAACAAAAGGAACAACAATAAAGTCATTTTCGCGGATAACGTTTCCTTTTCCTACTCTTGACGTGCCGCGCCCTTAGTTGGAAACGAAATATACGCGATGTTCGGAAGGCATATATATATATATACGCATACGGCTGGTGCTTCAATAAATCGCCGCACCGGTAAGAGCGCCTTCACCGCCTCTGTATTACGTAGCGATGAAACGAAACGAAACCAAGAATGCATGAAAAACAAAAACAAACCGTAACGTAAGGACATCCGTAGCGTTGTGACACTTCGGCAATGATGTTATTATTATCCTCGTCATCGTCGTTTCACCGTTCTCTTCGTTTATTATATTTCGTATACCCGTCGTTAATCTCAAACTTTATTTTTTCACTCGCGAGCGCCGGCTGTCGTACGAGAGTAGGGAAAAAAAAGATTGTATCGAATGGTAATAACGAAGACTCCCGGCTACATAACCTCGATATAAAACAAACACACACAAACAAAACTACACTAAGTTTATGAAAACGAGAAATTAAGAAAAAAAAAGCATATATCTTTACGATTTTATTACTATAAGAGAGGCAAAAGTATATATATATATATATATACACACACACACATATATATATATATATAAATCTATGTAAGAAAAAATGTAAGTTTACGATGAAGAAATAAAAATTCGCATGTAAGATTTGTGCAAAAACCATCGTTTTCTCTGTCTTGTCCATGTGTGAAAAAAAAAAATCGGTGATCAACAGTATTTACAAAAACGAATCCCCGAGGAAGCCTCAACCGATTAAAATCGAACGACCATTGAAAAAACGTCTGAACTTCTCGGTAATCATCGTGACTTCTTTTCAATATATTAATCGCGGATTAAAGAGGCTACTTTTCACGTTTCGCGGTCACCACGGAACGATATTCTTCGTTTTTATATTGTTTGGATTTTTTTTGGTCCACTACGCGGTGTGAAAGATCGTGATTCGTTTCTGTCATCCCCACTCGCAATAAATCGACATCTTATGTATATCGAGGAACAAAGCGAGCATCGCAGGAGACAACGACGATGACGATGATGAAGACCGAGAATATTAATAATAATGTTGTACGTGTATACTTTACATTATACATTATATTTTATTAATTAATATTATCAATTACGATTACTTATGTACATCTAGAAAAGTACCATGTTATATAAAATATATGTTACTACTTCTTCAATATAATCAGACTTTTTAATCGTTTTTTACACTTAATCGTTTTTTACACTCTCGTTTTTTACACGCCGAAAATCCTGAGCCGATTTCCCATCTTGAATTGGAATCGTGTTTATTTTTTCAGATATCTGCTTTTTGTCATGTGCGATCACAGAGGAACAATAACGAAATTTTTTTTGCCGCAGAAATGAATTGGTTGAATGAGAGAGGTTTCAAATGCTCTTCGTCGATTCGTTCATCACTGCGTTGGTACTCTAGATCCTTTGGCGTTCGTCAAGCTGTTCTGAAGGTTGAGAACAGTACGTTTGTTTAAACCACCCACATTTCGGTATTGTAGCACCATCTCTAAGGAACATCATGTACCGACTCGTGTTAGCTCCGGTGGTAACGACTTCGCAAGGTTTACTAGCGGTGCATTTTACGGTGGTGAGACGTAACCTCAACATACCGAGCGAGCCAGGACTGACTTAAGGCTGACAGTTATACCGACCGAGAGGTCATTAGTATGACAGGAATAGCCGTTATTTTTTATCTCCAATTTACTATTTTATTAGATACCGAATGATTTCGCTCACGGACAGGCGCTCCTTTGATTGTGTGCTCGGCGTATAAGACCCTAGAGAGGGGATAAGTTTCAAACGCGATCTGGCTGCACTGGGGAGAACGCATAGCAGCCAGATCGCGCGTAAACGTTGCCCCCTCTCTAGTCTCTTAGAGGCTAGAGAGGGGGTAACTCTTAGACGCGCTCTGGCTGCTATGTTACCCCCTCTCTAGCCTCTAAGAGACTAGAGAGGGGGTAACTTTAACGCGCGATCTGGCTGCTATGGAGAGCAGCCGCTTACGGCTCGCCAAGAGCTGGCGGGCGTCAGTTGAAGCGGAACGTCCCGATTGGACGTACGGAAATGGCCGTTTGTTACGTCAGACTGATTTAACTTGAAAAATATAATTAATACAACGGACGAGCATCAAAGTGGACAATCGATATGAGCAAAAAAATGTCAATTAATGTGACGATAAACGGTAATCCTGTTTGCGCTAGACCGAGCAAAATGGTACTCTCGGATTTGGAGCAAATAAAAAAAAACGAGCGCGAACGAAGGAAGAGGTTACGTCTTGAACAGGTGGGTAAATGCTAAATATTTTTCACTTCTCCTTTTCGACGAAATCTTGCGAATTTCGACGATATTTTCTTGCAATTAAGCTCGACTTTTGGTGGGGTGCGGCTATTCACCCCATACTTAAAAAAAAAACATTCTCTATGGAAGAAAAAATCCTTTTTTTTCTTACTTTAGTTGTGGGAACATTTTCCCAAGATTTCTCTCACTATTTGTAAGAAAAATCGGCATGTTTCTCTAGGTACGACAGCAATCAAAGGAATTGTCTTCCAACGTACTGAAACGAGCCAAGAACGCGGCTAAAAAAGAGCTCCATAAATTGGAGAGGGACTGCAAGTCAGAATTGAGAAAGATGCACGATTTGAAAATTATGGCGATTCAGAGAAAGTATCAGGAGGACATGGAAAATATTGGTTTGGCGCATACCACAGCTGCTCTACAACCGGACGTAGCTGCTATTATTGCACTCAACGAACACAACAATCGATCGAACGCTGAAGAAAGGGGAAAGGAAGCTATGCAACGCTTGAAGGAATCTTTGCAGGTTGCTTACAATTTATATTTGAGTGTAACGCTAAGCTAGCTTTCGTACGTAACACGGCTCGGGTGCTGTGAACATTTGTTCTATTTTTCAGTCGGTTTAGTGCTTAAGCATTGACGGTCTTTTTACAATTGCAAATACAGAAAGAAGACCCAGCTGTGGAACACCATGAAAGACTGCGCCAAGTTAGGGAAATTGAAAACGTCAGGTCCGCTATGATCTCCAAATTACCCGAAAAGATTCATCCCACCAAGGAGAGCGAGAACCAGACAGATTCGTCAGAGGAAAACACAGTCGTTGAGGCAAAGGTCATTCAGGTAGCTCCGAAACAAAAAAGATCAAAGAAGTTTGCCACAAAAAAATCACCAGCCAAAGTCGTATCGAAATCCAACGTGAAGGTAAGAATTTTTGTTTCGACAGTATCTATCTGTAAATAAGTCCTATGGGATAATGCAACGACAAATATATTCTAGGTGGTCGGCCAACACCAAAAACCAAAGTCGCCCCGTCGCATCTCAGTCGAAGTACACGAAGGTAGCCCAAAGTCTCCGAAACGAGTAGTATCGTCGCGCAGCAAAAAGACGAATGGTGCTGTCACAGACAACTCTGAGAAATCCGATAGCACGAGTAAGCATAAGAGTGCAATAATTACTGAGGTCGAGTGTACTGATATCCGTTGCAACAGCGACGCCGACGATCATTCGGAGCCTCGTAAAACTGTACCAACTATTAAATTGACTCCGACGAAAGCGGATAAAGTTGCGCGGTAAGTCAGTCCCAAAAAAATGATCATACGTCACGTTATTCGGTTCGATGCCTAAAAAACATCTCTCCTTCGTATTGCATTTCAGGTACAATCCAGAGGATTACAAACAGAAAACGTCCGAGTCGAACAGCAGTAGCTCGAGTTCCGTGAGCGACGATTCTTCGTACTTTTCGGACGGTTGCGGTGAATTTTTATTATCGAAAGGAACGAGCAAACATCAAAAGTCGGCCACATCGGGAAAAGTGCAACTGTACGATCATTGCACGCGGCAGAGAAATTCTTACGATCAACCGATCGGTCTGGTGGAAAGAATTGACATAAGAAGCGAAGTAGGTAGAGCCATTAGGGCTATCGGAAATTAATATTTCATGAAGCGTCCTCCAAGGATATCTTTTGCTAAGTCAGGTTTCTCCGTTCGGTTAAAACGAGTTGGTTTTCGTGCTTAACAAATTAGGAATTCGGTTTAATATTCCGAAGAAATTGTATATCATAATTGTAGTATGAAATCATTCGAAACTTCAACTATAACGAGTCCATTTCAGCCGACCGCGGTGGATTCTGCACGTGAGATCGTCGAAGCGGAAAATCTGGCGTCAAATTTACTCGAGAGTCGTCGTCTCGCGGCTGAAAGACGCGGCAACGACGCTATGCTCCGCGAACGTGTGAAACGCGATTACGAAGAGATGTTAAGGAATTTTGCGAACATCTCACGGAACGAACGCTTGGGGAGAGCGACCGTGTGTACCAACCGGCACATCGTCGAGCGAAGAAAGACTTATCAGACGAATGATCGAGGATCTACCGAATCTGTGGATAACATTGTCGTACACGATACAAACCAGCCAGGGCCATCGCGCGCGCATGAACCGGATGAGAGGAGCCGAAAAGTGTCATGTCGTGATGACCGCGTGACGATTTGTACCCACCCTGCTCATCGCGCAGACGAGAACTACGAGAGACCGAAATGCTGCGACAAACGCGACAATACGGAAGAAATACTCGAGGTGTGGCGGAAGATAGAACAACAGAAGAGACTTTTATTGCGGGAATTTGGCTGCGATCTTCCCAGTACGATTTTCAACGCCAGCATGACTCGACTCTTCGATAATCGTCCGACGCCGCAGAGCGATCAACACGCCGCTGCTGGTCCATCGGTTCAACCATCACCGGAAATGAAGATAATAAACATGTCGAGTTCAGAAGAGAACACTAAAAAAGCCAGCGTAAGCAAGAAAAAATCGAAAAAGCCGGTGAAAACTCAGATCTCGAAAACCACGGAAATGGCGGTGCAAACATCGACCATGGACGAGATTGGTGCCGCTAAGGATAAGAGTATACAAGTCGAGATAACAACCGAAGAAGACAGAGAGCCGAAAAGAAAGTCGAACGATAGTTCGCGCGATGGGACTGGAGAATCCGAAACTCCGCAGTACGTCGAGCCTCGTATAATCGTGTTAGCGCCACCGGAAGTCTGCGACACGAGTAGCGGATCCTCGGTTTCACGGGATATTGTTATCAAGCTTGACAATCATCAAGTCAAAGTAACACCCAGGAAGAGAAAGAGTTCATCGGAAAAGAACTCGAAACGCGAATCTTCTATCTCGGCACGCTCGAAGCCTCGATCATTACCATCCAGCCAGCCTGGATCCCCAACCAAGAGACATCCCACTTCGGCCCCGTCTTCGCGATCCGGAAGTCCGAAAAAACGCGATCACGGACGGCCCGGGCGATCGCACTCGCCAAGCAATGTCGTCGATATTGTCGTTAATAAAGGATCGGTCAAAGTTCAAACTGGTCCGTCGCGTCCGATCGAGATTGTTCACGATTCGAGCGTAGAGAGTTCGTTGCCTGACACGACACTCGAGCATACCCAGGAAAATAGCGTTACCGTGGGAAAAACTTATCGAATAATAAAACGACCAACTGTGAAGAAAGCAGCGGAAACAAGCCGAGATACCTCGGACACTTCGACGTCTTACGCGAGCTTACCGCCAAAAACCACCCCGATGATTCCGCTTTCCAGACATCAGATAACACCGATATTGGAATTGCTAGATGCGTCGTCGAACGACAGGGCCCGAGCTGCTAGGCTGAACATCAGTCCTGTCTCAACACCGGAAACTCCCTCACCTCGTACCATGAATGTTCCCTCGAATATGCCACATCCTGAACGAATCGCTCGGATCCTCAGATTTCACGATACGGCAAATGGGGACAAAACAGCCGAGGATAGCGCGTTACACTCGTCGACGCAGAACGAACGTTCCTCGTCAACTCAGCCGTCGTATTCGCAAACCCCTGATCAAAGACTGACCAACGATTCCCGCCGTTCCGGAAATACTTCGGATCATTGCTCTTGCGCTAATCCTACTTGCCAACTGTTGCACGATAACATAAACGACATTCGGGATTACGCGACGGCCAATCATCCGGAGGTTCTTGAGAAGTATGAGGACCTGCAGAATGTCTGTACTGAAAGGATCGCCTCGCTTACAGAACTCATTCAAAGAGTACGAAACGAGCAACGTGGTGAGTCGCACGAAAAGTACAAGTTTGTTTTTAGCTCATCGAAGATACTTTTATTCATTAAACCTGAAAAAGGTGGCGTTTACCGTGTTGTTTTCGAGTTTATAAAATGTCAGTAGGATTTTAGGGGAATGACGAACACGTTCCTAGCCACCTCGAAATTTTAACATTCAATTTATCCCACACTATTAAACCGATAGAATGGAATTTATTGTGTGTATTCCGGACGCTTGCTCTGGGAGGAACATGCTCGGCATTTATCAAAATTTTGAATAAAATTATGCAGATTGTGGTTACCACGGGAAAAATTGCGAGCGACGATCCATCGTATTGCACTTTCACAAATTTCCCGAGCATAAGCCTCTGAAGCGGTGACAAGTACACGTTTTCAGCTTTGTTTCATCTATTTTGATGAAAAAATAGGGAAAAAATTGGTTTTCGGAATATATTCACATAAATGTGACAAAAATGTACCACCAGAGCTTAAAATCTTAACAACCGTGAAGAACATTCAGTTCAACGATTTTCTGACTGGTGGCGCAGCGGCTCGCATTGTTCGTTCTTACCGACTGTTCTTGCATCCTTCCAAAGTATCAATGTATTTTTTTACTTGTCACTTGTCATTTGTTCACTGTGCGAATTCGGAACCTCCGTCGCTAGGACAGCTACCGTAAGCTGCAGCAGGGAAAAATGTCCAACAAATATTCTAGAAAGGTTTTTCGCGTTTTCCTAGTCTAATTTTGCACTTTCGGCAAAATCTCGGGCATATTCGTAATCAGCGGAAAATTTCCGATCAAATGCACCCTTTTAATACTTAAAAAACGGAAAAAAAATTTTTTCGACCTCCCAGGCCCATTTTGCCGAAATCTCAAAAATCACGATATTTCATAAGGTCATAGACCGAGCGCCTTCTGTGCTATGGGGTTTCAATTGGTGAGTCTGGAAAAGGTTTTTGCCTAACTTAAATAATGGCGTTGGATTCGTATCGATATCTCTTATA
>JAPYZI010003282.1:0-18506 GCA_030523105.1 Ophioninae sp. A BG-2022a | reverse complement strand
ATATGCAATGGAGATACATTTGGGGGGTTTGGAAAAGGTTTTTGCCTAACTTAAATAATGGCGTTGGATTCGTATCGATATCTCTTATAGTTTTCCCGGGAAGTCCACCCGAAAAATGGCAAAAAAAGAGACAAAGGGGTATGTATGGAAAAATTTGCAAAAATCGATGGTCCAACTTTGAAATTCTGCAAAAAATCGAAAAAACATCGGATTTTAATGATTAAAAAAGCATTTTGAAGAGAAAATCATAACGAAGCGATTGAGCATAGAGTGGATCACCAACTCCTAAAGGGAAAAAAGTTATCGATGATTTAGTGAAAAAACTTATTTTGCCCAAAAATAGACAAAAAATTTGGATTTTTAATATTTTTTTTAATGGTCCATTATGATATAATTTGATCCCCTGAGTACAAATCTACCATTCATTTCCCCCAAAACCCAACATTTCCATGAAAAAATCGTAAAAAACTACTAAAAACACGATTTTTTTGCCGTGTGCGGTGCGTTCGACGAAATTTCGATTATATTCGTCGAATGTTCAATCGAAAATGTTCAACAGATTACAAATATTCCCGTGTTTTTGTCGAAAGTACAAAATTAGACTCGGAAAAAGCAAAAAACCTTTTTAGCTCGAGACGCCGCCAGGCGGCAGTTTCGGTCACAAAATACTTGTCTGCAAGCCGTTCATAAAAACTGTCCTATGTATGTCTGACATAGGACAGTTTTTATGGACGTTGTCCAAGTGTATTCGCAAAGTTGATTGTTCTTATAAAGAATTCTTTATTCGTCTTCGATTTCTTTACTTCAATTACGAATTATGCAATTCAATTTTATTTTTCTTCGTATTATTCGTCGATTCAGGAATACATGAAAAAAAAAAACAGAATTAGAAATTCTTCTTACAAGGCCTGGAGTTAACCTCTAACAGGATCATGATAATAAATACGTTTCTTTTTATTTCGAATAAAATCGCGAAATATATTCGTAGGTTACATCGAGAATCGTGCGATCGTTGAGTACAGCGGAAACACTAAATACACGCGACTGTATACACGACCAAACTTAACCTCGAAATTGGCGCCGTTTGAAGGCAACGAGAGTCTCGTTCGTTTCATTCTTTCCGCTGTTTTTCGAAAGGCTTGTAGTTTTGTTTCGCAAATAAGGAGGAAACGATTAAAAATATTGGATTTTCGTGCCGCATATGTACCGAAGGAAAAAAGTAACTCTCGTTGCGTTCGAACGGTCACCAGTGTCACTGATTGAATTCAATTAGCCTCGGACTACTCGTTTGCATAGTCATTATATTATTCTCAATTATCAATTCTCTTTCTCTCTCTCTCTCTCTCTCTTGCTCCGCAATTACATATAGGGTGATTCAAGGCTATTTAGATTCCCCAAGGGAGTGTCATCACGAAATACTTTTCTCCTAATTGCCGTGCGACCTTTCGGGGAAACAAATATAATCACCCGTATAACAATGTTTTGTACAACTAGTGTATATACATTTCGTCAAGGAAACCCCATTCCCCGAAGCAAAAAATTGACGTTTCGAATTCGTTGACGTTTTTCTGCTGATCTTTATTATTTATGGGAATAAAAATCTTTGCACAATATTTGGCAACTCTCAAAGTTCACGAGAAAAAATTGAGAATTTTATCGCTGCCGTATTAAGAGATTGAAATTTTTTAAAATATATATACAAAATTTTGTTAATTTATTTTTCATTTAATTTAACAGATTTCAATAGAAAATTTTGTAAAATTGATGTCGATTTTCATTTTTAAAAATAAAAAAATTAAACTTATTTTTAAATTGATTTCGATTGTTATTCAAGAAAATGTAATTTTTAATTTCAAAATATTAATTTTTATCTCAAGAGCCATTAAAATTCTCCCCTGCCCCTTAAACTTGTTTTTTGGCCGGAAAATGAAATTTTTGATTATTATTTTTGATTCGTCAATTTCAGAGCGACCTGCATTTTTATTTGTAACCACAAAGAAATAAATTTCAAGGGTTGCTTAAAATTTCGTAAAACTTTCATTCATATAAATAATAAAATATTGATTAAAAAAATTAATTCAAAAATCGCCAATTTTTTGCGTCAGAATTCGAAATGTTCCCTCAACGTTCTTTCGTATTAAAAAAAAAAAGAATGTCATTTAAAAAATTGTAGCACGGACGTGGTTGTTTTTTTTGCTAACTAAACGCAATGGCGTTTTCGCTTATGCATATATGTACACAATGAACGGTATAAATATCGATAGACACGTCGAGAATGAGAATTTGCCGCGAATTTTGGTTGATCCGTCAAATGTGCTGAAATCCAGAACTTCGAGGATAATTTAAATTCTATTTATTAAACAAAAAATCGTCTTCGAAAATTAAGAGAATGAATTTACGAAAAAAAATCAACTTTGAAACTTAAAAAAACAGATTTGCAAAAAAACAGTTGTCTTTAAAATTCAAAACTATAGATATAGGGATTTTTGTACTTCAAACCTCTATTTCGCAAGGTCCGTATCGAAGAACAAAGCCGAATGAGATTTTGAGTATTCAACCATCAAGCTCTAGGGGAAAAAATTAAATTCCCCTTAAAAAAGAAATCGTAGATTTTGGCACATTTCGGTAACCTAAAATGCTGGTAAAATATCCAATAATACGGATTCCATCGTTGATCCTATGATCGTTCTCATTCTTCAGTTCCCGACGGGTCACATTTTCTTCACTGATTACGTTCGTCTAGACTTTAAATTCGTCTCATAATCGTGTCAAAAGCAAAATAAGAAACATTACGATTTCGTTGTTTTCCGTTCCAGTCGAAAATCGTCGTACGAACGAAACGAGTTTTGAGTAACAAAAAATGAATTGTACTTCTAGAATATATCTCAGAAAACGATTCTTTTCAAGAAGTCGTAAGACGCGTTGATGACGCCCCAGCTGACGAAGGATCTCATGCAGTTTAGATGAACGCCTTTGTAAAAATTTTTTAGGCTGCGATCCCTGGTAATCCAGATATCACGAAGGGCATCGTTGATCCTTTCAAAATCCCCTCCGACTCTTGATTGCATATGAATTTTGAGTACGTTCATGGGATAGAAGAGAGTGCTGGTGAATCCTCCGATGAGGGCGCCGCTGATGAAATTGGCGATCAGCGAGTCGTCTCTGGCCATCAAGCTTTTGGAGTAGTCGCGAAGCGTAAAGAATGTCAGATTGGATAGGCCGTTGCGATAAATTATTGGCGTGAGGCCACGATAACACTCCGCTATCCCATGCCTCGTCAGAAGATGTCGAAAGGCGTGTCCGGTGTTGCGAAACTTGTTGTGGTATCGCCAATCCTGGAGAAGGGTTTGAACCCTCTCGAGTGGCATTAGGGTTGCTTCCACAGTGCCAGCTACGTTGGCCGCCACCACTTTTGACAAAACTGCCCTGTCGGTCAACCGGGCTAGCCTCGTTCTAGATCCCTCGTATACGCTGAACATTATACTCAGGGAAAGCGTCTTTTGGCACAGCGGTGGCAGTATTCCGCGGTAGAGAAGTTTTACACCCTCGCCGGATAACTGCCGGACCGCGCTTGTCACAGGTACACCCTCTAAGATCTGAAAACAAGCGGATGATGAGCTTAGCATCGCTGGATGTCGCTATTGACGCAGATATTGTTTCAAGCCCTGTAATACTGAAACTTGCACCAAGCAAACTGTAAAGACTTGTGTGATAAAAAAAGTTACATCTAATAATGACGTTACAATTTTAGCTAATATTCATATAGATTTCTATATATATATGTATATAACCAAAATAATTATTTTTAAACAAAATACATACTCTCTAATTTTGATCGCAGTTCTAAAAATAATCAGAAAAAGTCAGTATTCCATAAATCGAGAAGAAATCAGTATTCCAATAAAGAGATAAATAAAGAGCTTTTTGAATTCTAGGGAATAAAAATAGATCTATTCTTACTAAGGAAATTGGGAGGACAAGAATGTTCATTAGGTTCACTCACCTGTCTAAATATAATTTTATTTATGGGATAAGTGACTGTGACATTAATAACGGCTGCTCCCCAGCCACACAGGAATTCTCTGCTATCGTCTGAGGTAATTTTCATCAACGAACCTATGGTCACCAAGGTCGTGTTGTCGTCCTCGTCGGGCGGTTCGTCGGAAGCTTCGGCGCTAGCCGATACTCTACGATCCGGCGGATCCATCCAATTGACGTGTCGGTGAGCGGTTTGGGTCATGCCTGCGGAAGAAACAGAAAGGTTCAGATGCGGTCTCGTTCACTTGAAGTTCTTAGGATTTTTGAAGAATCGGCGGACAAACATTTTTGTTTGGGTTTGAGATTATTTTTTTGACAATCTTTTTGAATCAATTTGGTTGACTTTGTTTGGGTTTGTTTGGGTTAATATTATTTATTTGTCAATTTTATTGAATCAATATCTTTGAATTTGTTTGGGTTTGTTTGGGTTAATATTATTTATTTGTCAATCTTTTTGAATCAATATGGTTGGGTTTGTTTGAGTTAACATTTTTTTTTTTCAGTATTTTCTATCTGTTTGGTCCGTTTGCGTTAATATTAATACCGTTGTCTGTTTATTTCGATTGATAGCATTGAGATTTCAGATTTTTTTCAGTCAGCATTTATTTTCAGTCTACGAATCAATTGGGTTGACATATTGGATTTGTTTGGTTAAACGTTTATGGAAAGTCATAAAGCATCGAGGCTCGGTTCGAGGCGTTTAGCACATCGAGGTTACATAATTTACGCGAGGAGAAAATCCGTCCGAAAATTGCATAAATACATATATATATATATGACTTACCGGAAATGCCGTCGACTTTGAGGTTTGACCGTGTGCACGTATGTACACACAGTCGCGAATTGATAAAACGGCCCCTCGTTTATCGGGTGATCATCGAGTTGAAATATTCCTCGCTCGTCTCATTTTCTTGGCGAAAAGGCGCGCGTGTACGTAACGGAAGTCGCACACGACCGCGTTCGGCGAACACACACGAGACAAAGGTTCAACGTCCAGGAAAAACGAGATCGGAATTATGAAAGCTACGATTTGCGATGGACACGAATTTGTGAATTTTCCCGAGAGCCGATCCATCGAACGAGGCGTCTCGACGAATATTTTTGTTTTTCCTTATGCAAAGGACGCGCGTGACTCGCGGGAAAAAAAATTTGTACGGAGGGCGCAACTTACCTAACCTGACGTCTTCTATCGTCAGTGTCATGTTTTTTTTAGGTTATGTCGCGACGGATACACTTTTTCGAAGTATTCGAGTAACGATTTTATTTCTTCGATAAAATAAACTCCAATTACGGTGGGGAAGGGTAATTTTCTAGTGATAAGGACGATCGATTCATCCGAGGGAATTTTTATCTGCGATTCGGACGTTGGACGCGCCACACGAGCTCGTCACGTGCGCGAGTTAGCAGTTTTGCCGCTAGTCGATCATTCGCGCGCCCTCCGCCGCGGCGTTCGCTTCACTGATTAATAACGTGTTTTTTTTATTACTTCATTGACGCGAGTTTGTTCGTAAAAATACGAGAATGATCTCGAGCTTTTATGAAAAAATCGTTGGCGGCTCGCCACCCGCAAGCTCGAACGCACCGAAAATTCTTTGCGTCGGTATTACCTGCCTCGACATCGTTCACGTTTGCAAACAATTCCCGGTCGAGGACTCCGATGAAAAGTTCGTGAAGATTGTGTATTCTTTGTTTGTATGTGTTTTATACGTTTGAAACGCGGAAAAAAATAAACGCGGATGCACAATATTGTTTTTATTGTCTTGGTGATCGTATTTATAAAACTGCTTTTTCTTCGAATTTTCAGCGTTTTATTTGCGCGACTTTTTCGACAGTTCTTTCGGCAATCTTCGTGGTTTTGAATAAGTTTTTTAATAGGTTGTTCGAAATGTTCATATATCTTTATTCGTTTGGATTAGCTTGGGTTCGACGGTTAAAAAATCCATTTTCGGCAAAGATTTGGCGAAATTACTGAAACCCAAACAGTTTTTGGTAACTTTTAGTGCCCTGTACAGAATGATTAGGTACAAACTATTGTACCTATATTGATCTATTTGGATTAGTCGGAAAGTCGATACTCAATTTTTTTCGAATTTTCTTGTTTTTGTTTGCTCGCGTTTATCAACTTTCCTGTAGAAATGAGAAGATGAGAAAAAATGGAAAAATGTCAGTAGCCCAAACTCGTTAACTTCGCGCAGCTATTAATGACTATTCTCGTAGCTCCGTAGCGTTCAAACGTCTTTCAAATCGGCACAGTCATCATGATCGTTAGAATTGGAAAACAAGCGTCAATTTCCAGGTCCTGCGAACGGCCTGTTTCTGGTATGAGAAATTCTTGATGGATCGGTGAAGGATTTTTATTTCGGAAGAACCAATGTCATAGAAATCTGCATAATTGGATCAAACCTAAAATTCTTTTCCATTTCTTCAGTCGAACTGACAAAAGAATCCAGAAAATATACTTTTTTGTTGATCTAGTTAATTGGTCCACGAAGCCAATCATTGATCGATTAACGATGATGTCGCAGATGTCAAGAGTACGGATGGCAACGAGGAGGAAATGCGAGCAACAATTGTACCGTTCTATCAAAGCTGGGAAGCCGGACGGAATTTTTTGGGATGCTGGGGGTAGCGCATCACAACTGGGATTATCTAAAGGACGACATGAGAAAGTACGACATCGATTATTCTCATTGTCCCGTCCAGGAAGGCGTAGAGTGTCCCGTTTCCAGCGTTATTCTCTCCCTCGCTTCTGGCTCTAGGACCATTTTGCATTACAACCATAACGTGCCTGAACTCAAACTGGAGGACTTGGAGAAGTTGGATTTGGATAATTACAGTTGGATTCATTTTCAGGTAAAAAAGTTTTCGTTTTTGAGTAATCAATGAGGTTTCTCTAAAAGTTCTATAAACAGAGTTTTACGTCTTGAGATCGAAGCTTAAAATCAAAGATGATATTGACTACAAGCCCCCATAATTACAGGGCAGAAACATCCCCCATGTCATATCGATGATGCAGTACGTGGAGGCTTACAACAAAGCCCTCGGCTCGGAGAAGAGTGCGAATGAAGATTCGCAAAGCTCCTCGACGTCAAAAATCCCTATCACGGTTAGCGTAGAGTTGGAGAAAAAAAACGTCGAGTTGCTGGACCTTCTCGCGTATGCCGACGTAGCGTTTATTTCGAAGGACTTTGCGAAGAGCAGAGGATACGCCAACATGAGCGAAACGTTGAAGAACATAGGGAGAGACGTCAAGTCTGGGTAATAAAAACATAATTATTCCAGAAATTGATACTTAAACAATGAAAATGCGAAAAATGAGTGTGAAATTAATAAATTCGAAGTAAATGAATTTTGAAAAAGTAAAAATGTACAAATAAATATAAAATAATGAAAAAACGGAATAAATTGAAAATAAATGGATAAAAATAACTAAATAATAAATTAAATCAATATTAAAAAATAAGAAATTGAATGAATGCGAAATAAATAAAAAAAGTGACTAAATAAAAAACTAGTTAAATATAAAATAATTAAGAATTTAATAAATATTAAATAATTAAATGATTGAATACATACAAAATAAATCGTCAAAAATTACTAAACGAAAAATAAACAACTAAATAAATCCAAACTGGAAAAATTGATTCGAAGGATCATACTGAAGATCTTTTTTAAAAATTTCTTTCATCAACAGGGCGGTGATAATTTGTGCGTGGGGTGACAGAGGAGCCATGGCAAAAACTCCGGACGGAACGATAGTCCAGTCGCCGGCATTTTCGCCGCCGAAAGTGGTCGACACTCTGGGTGCGGGTGACACCTTTACAGCGGCGACCCTCCATTACCTAAACATGGTGAAGCTCTCGCGCAGAAATAACCGCGGTTCTCAAACTCCTGACGTGAAAACGAGCGATCCGTCATCATCGTCGTCATCACCGTTATCATCAATGGACACAACGGTGATGGATAACGAGGTCGCGATCCCGGTTCGAGAAATTGTTCAAAATCGTGACATCGAAAGTTTAGAGTTCAGCCGAACAGAATTTATCGACCGAAGAGTACTCCAGGGTGCGGTGACGTTCGCGTGCAGAGTCGCCGGGTCGAAGGTCGGATCGAGAGGTTACGACGGCGTTAGTCGAGCGCCCGATGATTTGCTCGACACAAGCCGCGTGCGTTGAAACACCCCTAGTGGGGAAACTCCAACTTTCGATATGTACATACCGCGATGAAAACGCAGATAATAATAAGAATGAGAATGTTAATACGTGTATATTTATATCAGGTGTAGTCAAAAGAAATCCATTATTTTGTAGAGTCAACCAATCACAAAACTGCCCGTAAAATTCGTTCACTACAAAATCTCATTTTTCCAACGTCATCCAGCGCAACTCGATCGGACTTTTACAACGCTAGATACAGGTAACTTGAGCCATTGGAAAAATCATGGATTTCTTTTTACTACACCTGATATATTCGAATTAATTTTTATAATTGATATATTCATTTAAATTAAGGGGTCGGAAAGTATCGTAGCACAAATTCGGATATTCATATTAGGTGTAGTAAAAAGAAATCTATTATTTTGTGGAGTCAATCAATCACGAACTGAATCAACCAATCACGACTGTCGCTAAAGTTTGTTCAGTACGAAATCTCGTTTTTCTACGCCGTGTAGTGCAATCCGATCGGACTTAACTTTAATATTCGGATATTACGCTCATTTGATTTCCTAATCGTTTTCGAAACGCGAAATAACGAGTTACGTTAATAAAGTATATTTATCAAAATTTTAATTAATTTCTGAATGTTTGTTTGGGTTTGTTTATTTTTTCTTTTTTTTTCGGGAAATTATTTTTCGTTTAAAAAATAGTTTTTCTCGATTGGAATTTTTTATGTAAAATGATTTTTTCGCGTACAAAAATATATACTTTTATTTGATTTTTTAATGAAGTCATATGTTTACTCGACATATTGAAGGCTAAAGTACAAAAAAGTTTTTTAAAAAGTTATCTTTTGTAGGAAATGAATAATAATGCAGGTAAGCGTTGTATCAATATACAATTTATATACAATTATCGTTGTACATTCGTATATGCATAAGTAAAATTATATATTAATTTTATATACAGGGTAATTGGTAACTCGATACATTTTTATCTAAGGGGTAAAAATAGAGTTCCTTTGCAATTAACGAGATTACATAATGCACCGTACGAAAATCATCAGTTTCCGAGTAATGAAATATATTTTTTTTTTATAATCGCATTTGAAGTAAATTGAATTAAATCGTATTGTAATTTAATTTTTTGTGTGCACATGTGCACTTTTTTAACATAAAAATGGCAAGTTTTTTTTATTGATTGACAAAAATACTTTAAAATTTATGAGAATGCACAGAATTTTACATATGGTTGTTTTAATTGAAAAAATAATAATTTTATTCACTACGAATCAGTACTTTTCTTTACCGATTAGACGTAATGTATAAAATTTCGAAAAACCTTTTTTTAAGTTTTAGTTTTAAAGAGAAAGTATTTTGGAGAAATAAAATTTAGTTTGATAAAATTCGTATTTCGAAAGAATGAAATTTTAGTTTTTAAAAGAACGTATTTCGAAGAAATAAAATTTGTTCGAGGAAACAAAACTGGCTTTTTCTTTTCAGGGCTGATAAAAAAAATAATGAAATTTCTGGCACAATTATCATGGCGCTTTCTTCAAAGGAATTAAAAAAATGCTAAACTTTCGCTAATAAAGGAATCGTTCGGATGAAAAATAACGAGTTTCCAATCCCGGGATGGATTCTTATTAATAGTAAAAAGACACTTGATGGCGCGAAAGATAATTGGTGTGCTGTTGTTGTTCGTGATTCTCGTCGGCTTCGAAATTCCGGCCGATTTGTGCGTTCATCCGTGTAACGCAAAATCGGCAAGGTGCTCCCCGAAGAAACTCGAATCTGGACTTCTTTGCTTGTACTTCTTTGTTTTCAGCCAAGTTGACACCATTCCTCGCTATTCTGATTCGACTCCACTGTCGAGGAAATCAGCGATCAGGTGGGCAACTTTCTCCGGGAAATTTCTGGAAAGAACAATGGTTTTTAATTACTATTTCCAAAAAAAAAAATGGCTGCGAGTAGAAAATGGAGTTTCTTTGGTTTTTTTGGAGTTTCTGGAAATTGAGTTTTGGTTTTGGAAAATGGCAATTTAATTTCTGGAAATAGCTATTTAGTTTCTGGAAACGGCCATTTATTATTTAAATTGCTATTTACTTTTTGCAAATGGATAATTGAGTTTTTACAAATGGCCACTTGATTTCCCAAACGAGCTGTTTGGTTTCTGGAAATGGCCATTTCATTTCTGCAAACTTCTATTTAGTTAGTGCAAATGGCCGTTTATTTTCCAAATGGCTATTTACTTTTTACAAATGGAAATTCACTTTTTGAAAATGGCCATTTAATTTTCTGCAAACTGCTATTTAGTATCAGCGAATGGCCATCTATTTTTCAAATGGCTATTTACTTTCTGCAAATGGCTATTTACTTTTATCAAATGGCCATCAAGTTTCTGCACATGGCTATTTAATTTCTGCAATTAGCTATTTACTTTTCGCAGATAGAAATTCACTTTTTCCAAATGGCCATTCGATTTTTTCAAATGGCTATTTACTTTTTGCAAATGGCCGTTTCACGTTCATTTAATGGACCGTAGTAATTTGAAATTCCATCGCAGATAGCGCTAATGATTATTGATAACGCTCTCACCTGATCGTCGTGTTCACGTGCATCCAATATCCGGGGATCGAACGTTCGGTGCAGTTTTGTCTCTGGGATGAAACGATGTACGAGGCGGCCTCCTTGGGCGTTACCATCGCCATCAAGCTCGGAAACCTCAAGGTCAAAACAGCAATCGTGAAAAATCCATTTACGGTGACGACGAAAGCCATTGGGAAAGAAATTAAATTAAAAAAAAAAAACAGTTTCAAAATTTTGTAACGCTTTATCGAGGTCGCGTTCTTGACGCGTCACGAATCTGGAATGTTCGTTTACCAGCAATAAAAACTCGATTCCCGCGAACGGAAATTCAACGCGTAAAATTTAAAAAATTCGGATATACAGGGTGTACCGTTCAAGTTGGTACGGAGGAATATCTAGAGAAAGGTGCACTGTAGGAACAAATGTTTCAAACAAAAGTTTTACTGTTTTGAAGCGCAAGAATAATGGCATTAGTTTATTCCCGTTTTATCATGATTTTCAACGTTTTTTCAAGGTCACCTTCAGTTTTTGAATGGAGACCAATATTTTTGACTTCCTAATCATTTTCCCGATAAAAAAAGGGACAAGTTTCGTTTCAAGTGTTTTTCCCTCAGAGGACTAAGTTTCAAGATATTTTGAATTTCTATTTTCATCGAGCACCGGAAATATCTGAAAAACTTACAGTCTGAGGCAAAAACGTTTCGGACAAAGAACGTTCAGTTCTCAATGCGAAATATGTTTCCGTAATAAAAAATAGTGGTCTCCATTCAAAAAGTCGAGTTGACCTTGAAAAAACCTTGAAAATCATTGCGCAATGAAAATTATGCAACACTGTAATATTCGTTTGTTAAAACTGTGATACTTTTGTTTGAAAGTTTTTTTCCTAAGGAGCATCGTTTTCGAGATATTTAGTGTTGTGAAGGTTGGAACGAGGACACCCGGTATATCAAAAAAATTAAAAATTGGATGGCGTGGTTAGCTTTTTCAATGGCATTTTCGCCTCTCTTGAATCACCTTATTTTTGGCTTCTTGCAGAGACCCGTGTCGACCATATACGGATAGATCGTAGTGAATTTAATGTTTTGAGGTTGTCCCTTCTTCGCGACGCGAAGTTCTTCCCTGAGCGATTCCATCATACCTGCCGAGTGTCAAAAATAAATAAAATCGCCATAAAAATCCACCTTTTATCGATAGGAGTCTTAAAAACGACATTTTTCACCAAGTTCTCGTTTTATGGTGAATTTAATATTTTTGAAATATTAATTCGATTTTTCTTGGCTCACCTCTCACGGCAAATTTCGAGCCGCAGTAAGGCACGATATTGGGCAGCCCGAGTATTCCGGCAATAGAGGACAAAGCGACCACGTGACCGTGATTTTTCGCTACCATGCTTGGTAAAAATGCTTGCAATATCTGTGGAAATGAAAATATGATTAAAAAAATAATTAAAAGCTTAAAGGATTTCACGCATGACTGAAATATTAGAAATAAATCATTCATTTCGATCTAATTCATAATTATAATCATAATCGAAAAATGATAAATTATTATTTTAAAAAATGCGATAAAAAAATCATCGATTAATTAATTAATGATAATTATAATTATTCATAAATCGATGATTTCTTTAATTACTATTTTAACAAATAATAATTTATCATTTTTCGATGCTTTAATTAATGATTTATAATTATTCATAAATTATTTTTGTTTTTCTTTTTTTATTTATTTATTTTTTTTTTTCATCACGATTTATTCGTGATGGAATAAAAAATAATGTTCAGGTAGTGATAATGGGATATTCACCCAGCAGTGAGCCAAGACGTTGATATCGAAAATTTTGCGTATGTCATTCGGACTGGTCTCGAGGAAGGGCCGGCACGGCATTATTCCAGCATTGTTTACGATTATGGTTACATCTCCGACCTCCGCTTTGACCCGTTTCGCCGTCGCGATAACTTCGTCCCGATTAGCCACGTCGCATCTTTTTTCATTCACGTTTCAATAGCGGAACACGTGAAACAAAGAGGAGAAGATAAATGTTGTTAAACTTGCCATTTTTAAAATGAAACTTTAAATTGCATTCGAAAAAAAAAATTATTACTGGAAAAAAAAGGATTTCGAAATAAAGTAATCAAAATCATAAATTAAATTGAACGCTCAATTGCGATATCGAAATAAACAGAATAAAAGTAAATATCATTTTTGGTATGAAAAAAGTGAAAGTAAAATAGAAAATGTTTAATAATCGATTAAATCGAGATTGAGTTGAATAAAAATTAAATATTATCTTTTACTTGAAATTAATATCAATTCAATTTAAATCTTTTATTTATATTTTTCATGAAAGTTAAATTCAGCATTGCTTTTAAATGAAATTAATAAATAAATCAATAAATTTAATTTAATTTAATAAAATCAATTAATTAAATACAATCAATCAATTAAAATTACATTTTTTGTTGTTTTCATACAAAATAAAAATGAGATTGATTAAAAATAAATATAGTTTTTATAAAATTAAATTTTTATTAGAAATTAGAAATCAAGGGAATAAACCGGAAATGAAAATAATACGGAAAAAAGTTAGTACGAATAATGAATTGATAAATTAAAATAAAGTTTACGCAAAAGTAGCGATAAAAATAATTTAAATAAATAAAATTCATTGGTTAAGAAAATAAAACAGTAATAATATTTGTCAAGAAATTAAACTAAAATATAATTTTTTTAAAGTAAATTAAAGTATCGTGCATCAAAAATTTATGAACCTAAAACAATATTTTTTTATTTTCAAAAATAAAATTATTAAAAAATTGATTAAATTTATTTTTAAAAAATGATTAAGGAATTAAAAAAAAGAAAATTGGCAAACGTACTGATAGGCATGCGCGGTGCTAGCTCCAAGTTTTTTAATCTCATCGACGGTCTCCTGATTGCCTTGGGGATCCAAGTCCCAACAGACGACCTTAGAACCCAGGCTGGCATACTTGAGTGCAAGCTCGCGACCGATTCCGTGACCAGCCCCTGTTATCTGCAACCGATGGAGATCGAAGAGTAGAAAAAAATGATAATAAAGCGAAATGCATCAGCAAATGATGAAGATGACGCGGCACGATGATTCTGCAAGTGCGGTTAGTTCAACAAGATAAATATATACAGGGTGACTTGAATCCAAACGTAAAAAAAAGAAACGAATTTTTTTACTGTAAAAAAAAAACACATTTTTCGAGTGATTAAAATACCATCCTCTCGAAAGGTATCGTGGAACATAAATGGGAACGATAAGGATAACTAAGACGTTTCTTTTTGGGACACCCTGTATACACGAAAAGATACTTAAAAAAGAATTTTTTTTGATAGAGCCGTAATAAAGAGGTTTAGAAAAAAAAGTTTCGTACAAAAGTTTCATCGTTTCACGCAACAAAAAATATGGCCTCGAGTGTTTTTTACTCGATGTGCATTTTCAAGATTATATCAGACTCACCTTCATTTTTTCAATGGAAACCAGTATCTCTAATATGAGGATAAATTTTCGTTCGTAAAACCAAGTAACTTTCGTTCGAAACTTTTCTCCGATCTTCTTCAATTTTACAAGATATTTAAAAAAGTACATCTTTCAAAATATCTCGGAAAATTGAAGTCAAACGGAAAAATGTTTTCAGCGAAAGATACGCACATATTATCGGGAAAAATGATTCTAAAATAAAAAATCCTTATTACCTTTCAAAAACTAAAGGTGACCTTAAAATGACCTTGAAAAAAGTAATAAAATGAAAAAGTATCAAGACTACAATTTTCAGCGTGGAAAACCGAAAAACTTTTGTACGATACATTTTTCTCTAAGTCGCGCGTGTCTCGAGATATTTCGTTGTGACATCTCGAATGACACACCCGGTATACATACGTGTAAAATCGTATTTATACGTATAAAATCGCGTTGTATTGTCGCATACTCGCAATGTACATGAAACCGAATACGCGATACTTAAATATCGATGGTGCGATTTCACAACGCAGCGCCAAGTGTTCTTCCATACCTGTGCGAGAACACACAACGCGTGTACTCATTGCACAATGAGATATCACGGATATATCCAGTGTTCCCGTGCGGTAACCGAATCCTCGAGGAAAAAAAAACGATAATTACCGAGATACTTTTTGATCGGCCTTGTACCTTGATCGCGGGGGTTGCGACGAATAGGAGGAGGTGGAGGGGGGGGGGGGGGGTCGCAACGAAATTAGCATTTCGTTTGGGTTAAAAAAAAGTCACGAAAAAAATGAATGTAAAAATAATTAAAAATAAAATTACTACGCCGCCGATAAATTTTTATTTTTATATATTTTTTTAAATTAAAATTGAATTAAATTGTTGTAGTTGAAATTGCAAGAAAAAAAATGATTAATATTAAAATTAAGACACCGGGATTTTATTAGACGTTTTTCAGGTGCACTGTTTTTTTTATAACTCGTTTTGTAAAAACGAAAATCGTTCAAATTCGAGTTCGTACGAAAAGAAATATTTTTCCGGTTTGGGTTTGTTTGGGTTTATCGTAAACATGGCAATAAAATTAATAATAATAATAATAATAAATATTTTCAGATTCTTTGTCATTTATTTAGCAATCAATTTTCCGAGCTCGTTTGGGTTCAGAAAAAAATTCTTCCTAGAACCCAAACAAATTCATGAGCGAAGAAAATCTCTGCTAAGTTCATTTGGGTTTCTGCGGTTTCAAAAATTAAATTCCCCCAAAAATGCAATTCCTTGAAAAATTCAATTCCTCCAAAAATTAAATTCCTTCAAAAATTCAATTCCTCCAAAAATTCAATTCCCCAAAAAGGAATTTCTTCAAAAATTCAATTCCGCCAAAAATTCAATTCCCCCAGAAATTCAATTCCTTCAAAAATTCAATTCCTTCAAAAATTCAATGCCTTCAAAAATGCAATTACTCCAAAATTCAATTCCTTCAAAAATTCAATTCCTTCAAAAATTCAATTCCTCCAAAAATTCAATTCCTCCAAAAATTCAATTCCTCCGAAAATTCAATTCCTCCAAAAATTCAATTCCTCCGAAAATTCAATTCCTTCAAAAATTCAATTCCTCCGAAAATTCATTTCCTCCAAAAATTCAATTCCTCCAAAAATTCAATTCCTTCATAAATTCCGGAAGTCTTCGAGGCTCAGCATTGTTTTCTCGACTCAAAGGAAAAAAAGGAGAACGAAAAAAAAAAAAAACTGTCTCGTACCAGTACGATTTCTCCGGCGACGCTTTTCTCGTCTGGTTTTACGATTGCTCGATAAATGCCCTCGAGCATCGCGTACAGAGTTTTTACGAGGAGAAGGAGGACGTCCATCAGAATAAGAAGACCGTCGTACGCCTTGACCATCGTGGCTAGTCGTGACCTCCTGGATCGAGGAAATATTACCTTCCCGTTCTTTCTCCTCCCTCTCGATCCTCGGCCTGTCAGTTTCACGATTATCCAACGCGAACGAACAAAAACAAGAAAAAAAAAAAAACAAAAACAAAGTTGTACTCGTGAAATAGCCGAAGAAGAAAAAACGGAGCGAAAAGTGTCGAGGAAAAAAATGATTGAAATTACAGGGATTCGTATTGCGTAATGGACGTGAGTGTAATATGCGATCGTTCTTGCTTTAGTGTCTCACTTAATCACACGATATACGTAGTATTATGGGTATAAGAACGATTATTAGAATTTTTTAATGTAAGTCCAGCACGCGACAGCTCTCGTCATCGAATCGCGTTAATATTTTTCAAATCGATTTTTTTTTCGTAATTTCTACACTCTGGTGTGTTCACTTGTCCCCTTAATTTTCACCCTATTCAAATTTCTTCCCTGTTCCACCATCTTTCTTCCTCGTTCCGCTATACCTTCGATTCAATTTCAAGCATTTCTTTATTTTCGTAATTAGGGAATTTCGTTAATTCGTGTCTGTAATTACTCGATTGCAGTAGATGGTCGTTGTCAGTAATTATGCAATTTCAGTTATTTCGGATTTTCAGTAATTACTTCATTTCAATTATTTTTCATTTTCAATTATTTCTTATTTTCTGTACTTATTTAATTTCAATTATTTTTCATTTTCAATTATTTCTTATTTTCGGTAGTTACTTAATTTCAATTATTTCTCATTTTCTGTAATTACTTCATTTCAATTATTTTTCATTTTCAATTATTTCTTATTTTCTGTAATTATTTAATTTCAATTATTTTTCATTTTCAATTATTTCTTATTTTCAGTAGTTACTTCATTTCAATTATTGCTCATTTTCAGTAATTACTTAATTTCAATTATTTTTCATTTTCAATGATTTATTATTTTCAGTAGTTACTTAATTTCAATTATTGCTCATTTTCAGTAATTTCTTCATTTCAATTATTTTTCATTTTCAATTATTTATTATTTTCAGTAGTTACTTACTGTCAATTATTTTTCATTTTCAATTATTTCTCATTTTACAATAATTATTAATGTTCAATAATTTTTCATTTTTAGTAATTACTTCGTTTCATTAATAAAAAAACAAAAATTTATTTCTCTTTCGGAATTTTCCTAGAAAAGCGTTTTTTTTTTCTTCAATTAGCTGATAAGCCGATACGCTGATACTAAATGTTAAACGACAATCAGCGACGAGTGAAGTCACTAAACGAGCCATATATACAGGGTGTTCGATCTATTTTGCGATCCAGAACAATAAAAAAAGAATTGAAAAATAAAAAATCTTGAAACAGGCCATCAATGAATTCGAACGAAAAGTACAACAGTTGAATCTATTATTCCTTTAAGTATCCATTACACTTTTTAAGATGCATCGGTTGCACGTTACACGAGGTGAATAAATTATGCATTACGCGCATCATACTCGTCGCGATGATTCAGCTTAAGGTCAGCTCAGAAATAAAAAATATAATAAAACTTTGATATCACATAAACAGCCTAAGTAATAAAAAAAACAGGTTGCAAGAATTTTTCCCTTGATCATACAAATTTTTTTCTTCATTTTTGTTTAAATCGATCATTAATTCGGAGCATAAATTTACGTCCGTTATTTTTCAAAACCCGATCTCGACAAATGGAAACAAGTTATGAGTTGTTTACTACGTAAAACGAAACTACAAAAAAGATCGTTTCTGTACATATATATATATATATATATATTTTTTTTTTATTCGACCTCGAAATGACTTTGAAAATAAAAAATACCTGATTTAAGGATATTGACTGAGCTTTTTTCAGCCACGCTACATATGTTCGAAAAGTCCAACGTAAAAACGTATCAATTACAAAATTTAATTAATATTTTCGGATTATTTTATTATCGATAATTACCAAAAATGACAATACGTATCGAGTTTTTTAATTATTGTTGATTGATTCATTGTAAAAAAAAAAATAAACCGATATTGTTGATATCCATACGTTTGCAGCTGCTGAATTAAACATTGAAAAATTCGAGAATAATTCGTGCTCTATTATTCCATCAAGAACTATAATTCCTCAAATTTTCGAGGACTCTGGCGATTGTTTTCATATATATATATATATTCAGTAATACTCCAACCAACAATAAAACAACGATTTTTTCAAAGCCCCATAATGACGGTTAACCTCAAAGCGAAGTCGAAGTTCTACCTCGTTGATATACGAGTGCGAGAGAGATACCTGAAACCGTTAAATCCAAATATCTCAAACCTGAAACATT
>JAPYZI010003281.1:0-19357 GCA_030523105.1 Ophioninae sp. A BG-2022a | reverse complement strand
CTCAACTCGTAAATTTGTCCTCCTGAAAATTTTCAACGTCACGTTATGTCCCTTAAATTCGCAATTTGCAATTTCAAAAAAACATAGTTTTGAGAAAAACAAAAATTCTTGGAATTTCGCTGTAAAAATTGTTAAAAAATTAAACAATTAATTTATGGAAAAGAAAAAAATGGATTTTTTCAAATTTGTAAATAATCTTCCTGCCTCAACTCGTAAATTTGTCCTCCTGAAAATTTGCAACGTCACGTTATGTCCCTTAAATTCAATTGCAAAAAAAAGCTTGCGCCACGAAGTTGCGTTAAAACTGTTACACTTCGAAGGTCTCAGAACCGCGTATCGGGGATGGTACGTTGACATTGGACCGGTGGTGGGTACATCCGACAAAATATGGACTATATCGTTGAACGAGGAATCGCCCAAAACACCGATCGTTTTGCTCCACGGTTTTGGCGCAGGTGTCGCCTTCTGGTGTCTTAATCTTGATCATCTCGCTGCGGATCGTCCCGTTTACGCCATGGATCTTTTGGGTAATGTTCTTTCTTTTTTCGGTCGGTGAATCGGTGCAATTGTTTAAGGATGTTCTTGCGT
This sequence comes from Ophioninae sp. A BG-2022a, assembly GCA_030523105.1. Lineage (NCBI taxonomy): Eukaryota > Metazoa > Arthropoda > Insecta > Hymenoptera > Ichneumonidae > Ophioninae sp. A BG-2022a. The sequence continues at coordinate 18,769 of JAPYZI010003281.1, read as the reverse complement.
TTCACGAATTTGAAGATTTATTGTTTATTATTTGTATGAAAGTTCTTAACAATTATAGTCAACTGTGGGTTAAATTTGAGACAGTTTAGGGCCGTCTAGAAATCGTTATATTTGTTGAAAAAATCGTCTTTTTTTATAACTTTCTATAAACTAATTAATAAATTTTCATATATTTTTTATTCAGTTAATTTTTCATAAATTTAATAAATTTAATTACTTATAAATTTTATTTTTCATAAATTTCATAAATTTAATTACTTTTAATTACTTATAAATGTCATTTTTCATAAATTTCATAAATTTAATTACTTATAAATGTCATTTTTCATAAATTTCATAAATTTAATTACTTATAAATTTTATTTTTCATAAATTTCATAAATTTAATTTCTTATAAATGTCATTTATCATAAATTTCATAAACTTAATTTCTTATAAATGTCATTTTTCATAAATTTAATTTCTTATAAATATCATTTTTCATAAATTTCATAAATTTAATTTCTTATAAATATCATTTTTCATAAGTTTCATAAATTTAATTTCTTATAAATATCATTTTTCATAAATTTCATAAATTTAATTTCTTATAAATGACATTTTTCATAAATTTCATAAATTCCATTTCTCAAAAATTTCGAAAACTCCACTTTTCAAAATCCTATAATTTTTCAAAACCTCGTGTTGAAGTTGTGATTTTTACGACTGAATATCTCGATTACCAAACGGTGAAATCTTTTCAAATTTTTAATGCATTATAATACGACGCTTCAGAAAATTCACGTAATTTTTCAACCAATTATCTTTAAAAAATTGTATCTGGTGATTTTGTATTTACTTTTTATACGCTATTGTGATTATGGCGCAAGAACATTCTTAACGATGAAACATTTTTTTACGGTGCTAAGTCGAAAATTATTTCACTCGACCTCCAACGTTGCACGGTGATAACGTTCGCGTTTCTAATTTATATCGTTCAGCGATATAAATTAGAAACGAGCCCGTCATCTTCGAGGACGCATAGTGACGAACAAAAAAAAAAAAACAAAAATAGGTTAAACTATAGAATCACGGCTACTGCTCAAAACCGAACCAAAAATTTTTTGTTAATTTTTTGTATTACTCAAAAATAATATTTTATGTAATATTATGGTGGGGGAGGTCGAAATTTCCCATAAAATGCACAAGTTATGGGATTTTCAATAATACTAACACGGGGGACAAAATAAAGTATTTCCGGACGGTTCACATTTATATCGAGGCTGGAGTATTTGTTTGGGTTAGACGGCAAGAATTTAAAAAATGTTTGAAAACGAAAAATCATTTTTAACGTTTTAACGTTTTTTTTTTTCTTCGTATTATTCCACCCCGAGATTACGCAGTACTTTTCAATAATTATTTATCCGAACAGCGAAAATGGGATTTTCGAATATTAGAGTTATCGTTTCGTAGAGAGATGATTCATCCGGTGATTAAACTCAAAGTGACGCAACGACCTTTGATTTCTTACGACGTAACTGCGCACGAAGAAAATATTTCTCTTTGTTAAACGAAGATTCGTGAATAATCGCCTAAAAACGAGAAAGAAGAAAATAAATATAAAAATAGAGTGAAACCTCGATTATAAGTTTCTCAATTATACGTTTGGTAAATATTCGAAAGTGTGACTCCCGCATAAAACGGGTTTCATAAATTTCATTTTTCATAAGCTTCATTTTTTATAAATTTCATTTTTCATACATTTCAATTTTCATAAATTTCATTTTTCATAAATTTTATTTTTCATAAACTTTATTTTTCATAAATTTCATTTTCCATAAATTTCATTTTTCATAAATTCCATTTTCCATAAATTTCATTTTTCATAAATTTAATTTTCCATAAATTTCATTTTTCATAAATTTCACTTTTCATAAATTTAATTTTCCATAAATTTCATTGTTTATGAATTTCATATTCCATAAATTTCATTTTCCATAAATTTAATTTTTCATGAATTTAATTTTTCATAAATTTAATTTTTCATAAATTTAATTTTTCATAAATTTCATTTTTCATAAATTTCATTTTCCATAAATTTCATTTTCCATAAATTTCATTATTCATAAATTTCATATTCCATAAATTTCACTTTTCATAAATTTCATTTTTTATAAACATCATTTTTCATAAATGTTATTTATCATAATCGTGAAAAATGTCACGTGACTGCTCTGAACTGCGTTTCGATGTTTTGTTTACGGTTAGTCGAGGGCTCGAAAAAATTTTTTATATTGTTGATTGACATACAATCAACAGTAGTAGGTAGATAAAAAAAAAGATCCGAGATTGAATCGTTCTTATTAATAAAATCCTCTTCGGTATTTAATTAGGATTTGGGAGAAGCAGTCGACCGAGTTTCAGTAACAAGGCGGAAGAGGCCGAGGCTCAGCTCGTACGTTCCGTCGAGGAATGGAGACGAGAAATGCAGCTTGAAAAATTCGTTCTTCTCGGTCACTCGATGGGCGGCTTTCTCGCTGCCTCGTACGCGATACAGTATCCCGATAGGGTTAAACATCTCATACTCGCCGATCCATGGGGTTTTCCAGAAAAACCGTCCCCGGATGTTGCCCGAGCTCATGTACCGCTCTGGGTTAAGGCTATCTTCTTTGTCGTCCAACCGTTGAATCCACTCTGGGCCGTTAGAGCAGCCGGTCCATTCGGTTAGTTTTTGTTTTTATACGTTTTGCAATAAGCGTTTAATATCGTTCATCAGCCTTTAAATACGTTTTAACGTACTTGGGCTATCGTTACTGATATATTTATCATAATAGTTGTTAATTTTGAATTTTTTTATAATAAAAACTATATTTTGCAATAAATTTTGTTTTTTTTTTTTTTGTTGAAATCGAAATTTTATAATAAAGTTTGATGTTTCCAAAATAGGATCAAAATTTTATAATAAACTTTGATTTTTTTTAAATAAATTCAAAATTTCATAATAAACTTTGATTTTTTAAACAATAAAATCAAAATTTTATAATAAACTTTGATTTTTTAAAAATAAATTCAAAATTTCATAATAAACTTTGATTTTTTAAACAATAAAATCAAAATTTTATAATAAACTTCGATTTTTTTTAAATAAATTCAAAATTTCATATTAAACTTTGATTTTTTAAACAATAAAATCAACATTTTATAATAAATTTTGATTTTTTAAAAATAAAACCAAAATTTTGTAATAAACTTTGATTTTTTAAATAATAAAATCAACGTTTTATAATAAACTTCGATAAACAAGAAATAAAAATAAAATTTACGATATACTTTGTTTTTTTTTATAATAAAATCAAAATTTCACAAGAAACTTGTATTTTATTTATAACAAACGAAAATCTCTATAGATTTCATAAAGTTTATTGCCAATTTTATTAGCAATAATTAATAGCACCACTTTTATTTGGCTGCCTTTATTATTAATCACATTCTCGTTGTGTTTTTAATATAATTATTTTACATTAATTGCATTTACCCTACGGCTTAATTATATTCGTTCGCGTAGCTAAAATCGGAATGAATATTAAGAATAGATATTGTCAATAATAATAATAATGATAATAATAATAATAATAATAATAAGATTATCAAGAATTAATATTTTTTGTCGAAATAAATCTTTCTATTTATTTTTCATGACAGGTCAATGGTTGATCGAAACAACGAGACCCGACATGGCCAAGAAATTCGCCCCTATTCTCAAAGATGACGTCAACGTTATATCTCAATACATCCATCAATGTAACGCTCAAACTCCTTCGTAAGTGTTCAAATAATTCGTTGTTGTAGTTCTAACAACATTGTATTCTGGTCTCGACATGAATATTCGCGAACAAGGCATTTCACATAAATTATTTACATTCGTTAAGGAATCGTCTCATTGTGAAACATCGAAAAATCACTGATTTTCGAGATTTTTTTTTTCAACGTAGTAACAAACTAATCGGTCTGATTTTATTTTGATAAATAATTACATTCATGCCGAATACAAAATGATTTTTTTTACATTTATTTATTCAGTATTTAATAATTAAATAAATTGTTTAAATGACACGTTAAAAAAATCTTTGCTATATTTAAGGGCAAAAGTAGGTTTTATTTTTGAATTTCGAAATAATATTTTGGTTCACCGACAAACTGCTGATGCAACGAAAATGCGTGAAAAATTTCATCGAAGTCGGTGGAACAGTTTTTGAGCAATAATTCCAGTAATTTCAAAAAACATAGTTTTGAGAAAAACAAAAATTCTTGGAATTTCGCTGTAAAAATTGTTATAAAATTAAACAATCAATTTATGGAAAAGAAAAAAAATTGATTTTTTCAAACTTGTAAATGTTCTTTCCGTCTTAAATTTAATTACCATTTGAACTCCTACAAATTTCGCACACCGAATGATTTTCGCAACCATTCTCGAAACGTAAAAAGTGACAATTGTGAAATGTCTTGTTATTGAAATCGCGCGATCAAGCGTTAGTTTCTAAATCCAAGAATAGTTAGTTTTTGTTTATATAAATGTTCGTCGATGATGAAATAACGTTCGTAGCGTAACACGATGTGAAACACTTTGGGTGAATTAGCGGTGAGAGCGCTTTTCACGCGATGATGCAAGGCTTTGGTTGGGCCAAAAATCCAATAGTCAAACGAATGGACAAGATGAGTCCGGATATACCGATCACCTTGCTCTACGGAAGTCGATCCTGGGTCGACAATTCAGCGGGGGAAACGATCAAACAGGCGCGATCCGCGTTTTACGTGAATGTACAAGTGAGTATCGACGTCAAAAAAAAAAAAAAAATAAATGATAGGTAAGAGTGAATGTAGGAAACGCCATTATTTGGGTTTATTTGAGTTTAATAATGAAAAATGTCTGCCTGCGCCGACTAAATATCACTAGTGGTGACTAATTAAAGTAATTTATCACAAAAAAAATAAATCCCCCGGCAAAATCGAGTTGGAGCTGCACTTCTGGATAATTACCAAAAATAAAATTATTTATCGGCAAAAAACAAAAATCGGGTATCATTTATGAAGAAAAGCCACTAAAGTACAGAATTACCCAAACTCCTTAAACGTATATTCGAAAAAAAAAACGAGTTTTCGCGACAACCGTTAATTTCCGGTTTATTTTGGGTTTCAGGTAATTTCGGGTGCCGGTCATCACGTCTACGCCGATAAAAGCGAGATATTCAACAAGCACGTGAGAGAAGCGTGCGCCCTGAGCGATGCGATACCGAAGCTTACGGCAACGAATGTACGTCCGTCATCAACGAGTACACCAATATCCACGAGGGGGGTCCAGACCATATCCGGTCTGCCGATCGACTCGAGCGAATCCGAGCCGCAACTCGACGAGGGAGAGGACCAACCGCGACAAAAATCCAGTTGAAATTAGTCAACTGTTTTGTTGTTGTTGTTGTTTTATGATCCTTAGCCAACGAACGGCACAAGAAAAGAGACGCGTAGGTCGTTTTTCTTACACGTGAGAGTTTGAACGAATTACTTCGTTTCGAAGCTCTGCCACATGCCCGAAATCTTCTCGGATTCTCAGTCGAATCGTCCGATTGTACAGTTTATTGTTGTAATTATTGTTACCGACGTTGAGACTGGAGAGAACAACACTTTCGTCCGACCACTCCGTTCTTTCCTACGCATACGCGAGCTTACCCCTCAAGCTCGAGTTTAAACATTCAACTACTGATTGGAAGTCAACGCGAAAGCACGAATAAACGAGTGACACACGGAAGAGTTGAGAAGTGCGAATTTACTTTTTTTTTTCCTTTTTCATTACCCATGCGCTATAGTGATGTATCACAGTTGGCGCAATTGTTGTTGTTTCTTTCAAAATTATTACGAAAAAAAAATTATAGGTAAAAACTGGCGGTTTCGTCACTGCGGATCTTTGATATTTTCAGATTTCCCCATCGCGAACACGTATAACAATTTTTCATAACGGTGAAGAATGTGACGACCACGTACAACGCGTTATTTGTTTTTACATTTATTTTAGTAAGAATTAATTGTAATTATTGATTATTTGAGTAGCGTGTCGTAATATCGCACGACAAAATATCCAAATACATCATTGTTTGGGTTTGTTTTTTTCTGCAATTTCTGGGGATATTTTATCATCGTGACGTTACGTCGTGTGATACTTTATCATGTGATCAGGTGACATGGAACCATTATTTTTCGTGCTCCGTTCCCCTCATGAAGTCGACCCTAATATCCTCGAGGATATCCACATCCTCATCGTCCTTTGAGTGTTCGAAGTATTCGTCGGTGTCATTATGAGTTGGCGTATCGTCATTATAGCGTGCGCGTCTTTCACGGCGTATCTTTTGTCTCTCCTCTATTTTTCGCTTTACCAGAAAATTTTCAAAAGCCTTCGAATCATTTTTCGCAGCTTCGAACGCCGCCGGGTCGAAATTCGTCGCTTGTGGTTCAGCCGGAGTAAACGTGGTAACGTTCAAAAGTCGATTCATCGAAGCTTTGTGATATTTGTTCAACGAGTGCGTTACCTGAGAATGATAAAAGACTGGCATGTAGGAAACGTATAAACGAGGTTTAACTGTACCGTGAAATTTCGTTTATACGTTTCTCGCTTATACGTTTTAATTACTCATAAAAGTGTCAGATGACGGCTCTGGACTGCGTTTTGATGTTTTGCTTACGGTTAGTCGAGGTAGTCTACGCAAGGGCTCGAAAAATTGCATTGGCTCATTATTCAATTATTAGCAATGAAATTGTCAATTGGAAAAACAAATATTAACATAACAGGTATACTACCGTTAAACAACATTGGGAATAATGCACCGATCGTAATCTGACATTTTAGAAAGTTTTAAATACACACATTTTTCTTCAACGTTATCCTCAATTATACGTCACGTTTAACGTACCCCTTAAAAAACGTACAACTGAAGTTCCGCTGTAATTACAAAAGCAAGAAAGTACAGCTGCTGACCTTAGACATGATAAGGTGATGATCGAGTCCTAATACGTCGTGCCTCATAGCTGGCAAATCGCTAAAAGCATCCTCGTCGGGTTCCTCGTCTTCCGTGTCCTTTGCAGCGTTGAGTTCTAAAAGTCTTTGCTTTATTTCCGTAGGTAGTTTAGTAGTAATAACGAGTTCATCTTCGATAAAACCAGGCGAACTTGGTTGATGCTCTTCGCCATAATCAGCAATCTTGAATCGCTTCTCCAGTAGTTCCATCGCTGCCAATTGTTTGTTCTTGACAAATTTGATCATCGGCACACGGCCGATAACGCGCAATTGCGTCAGCTCGTGACGCAAACGATACGCGCAATTGTCCAGCAGCTTTTCTATCTCGTCCAAAGCGTTTTCACGCTTGGAGAACCAGTAGACGCGAACTTGTTGAAAATTCGGGGTTACTTTTACGTGACTAACTTCTATACTCTTTCCGATCAATTCTGTGGACACTTCGCCGGACGCCATCAAGTCCGTTATGTGTTGCATGAAGAGTTTGTTCAACACCGTCATTCTTCGACTTACGTGATTGCTCGTCAATTTTTCCATCGTTACAGCACTGGATGGACGCTGTTTTGTCTCGTACCATTTTCTATCGTCAAATATACAATTTTGTTAGTTCGGAGACTGGGACATGAAATAAAATTTTCTCTTTGCAATAAAATAAAAAGGTGAACGTAAATAATTGGTAGCGTGACATAATATCACGCGACAAAATATTATTGACAAAATATCACATGACAAAACATCATTGTTTGGGTTTGTTGTGTTTCTTTGCGTGTTTGTGTAAATTAGTATGTTTGTTTGGGTTTTTTTATGTCTGGGCTTCCTGAGAATTTTTCATCATCGCGATGTTTTGTCGCATGGTATGATCAAGTGACGTGGAGCTAAGTAATTAATTATAAATAAAAACCTTTTGCCACTGCTACCTCCGAGGAGTTTGTCCATGAATCTTCCCTCCCGTTGCGCATATTTTCCCGAATTTATCGCAGTCGTGCAGATGCAGCGTTTTAATTTGTGGAACGAAAATATTCTTGGCGAGGCTATCATAATATCAATAATTGATTTGTCCCACAAGTTTATCTACACAACACGAAAAATTGGGGAATTATAAAAGCTCAATGATTGCGAGAAAGAGTGGTTTTCAAGAAACGTTGCTACTGCGAAAGATAAGGTTAGGTCAAGCAGACGAATTCAACTGACGTTTGGACGAATGACAAAGTTACGCGAACTATTATTATTGTAGTAGTGTGTTATATTATTATTTACCCTTAATAATTTTTTAGTTTATTAATTGGAAAGTCGGACTGTGAATTAAGTTGAATGCTTTTGCCTGCTGTGCTATAATCCGACAGTTAAGGTTAGGTGTTGAATAATGGATACATGTTTATTTTTCGGAGATCCCCCACTCAATTCGATTCACGCAAGACTGACGATTTCATATATTTAATAATTTAGATTTCCTATTATTTAAAGCACTAAAATCACCGATGCTTTCACATAATACGTTTATGGTATTTGAAAGATATTCAACAACTGCAATGGATAACATGAAATATTGAAAAAGTTAAAATGATCGATTGAGTTGTTGAAAAATTCGCAACAAACCGGCTTCCAGGAGTTAACGTTGGGAATTAAAAGCCAGTTTCTTTAATTATCATCCATAGGAGTGTCAATCCGAAAGACGGAGAAACGAGCGAATGATTTTATAAAAGTGGATTTAAATTCGGTCCGCGCCGATGATGGGTGTTCCGGCGCACGCGCTAGGCTATCGGATGATGCCATGACACGCTCGGATAAATTCGGACATTACCGTAACTGTCAAAACGTTTCGAAAGAATTTCCATTTTATTTTAAGATGAAAATGGAGCTAATGCGTTGTTTTTCAGTCGAAAATTAGGATCGCCAGTATTGTAGCGCAAATGAAAGTTCTACATTGCTTTTAGTTGACGTGACGAAACATATACGAGCGTTTGGAAATGCCATCAGCGCTATCAATCGTCAGCTTCTGCAACCCACTGGCGTTATAATGATTACGGAAGCCGTTGGATGGCGCTGTGATTCCCTAAATAAGGCGATTCTCGTATATATAGATATAACGAATCAAGCTCATGCATTAATAACTTTTGTGTTTTGTTTGCTTCAAATCCGCTACAGATATAAAATTTAATTTATTTTCGGTTCTAATTGAACGAGTGTTCTTTTAATTCGATCCTGCCAGAAATACATGTAATTCTGATATTTATGCGCGTGTGCGCCGAGCGAAAAATTCACCTTCTCTTGTTCTCCCGCCAAACTTCCAAAGATGGCCGCCCTCCGTGATTTTCCCGCCAAACGAACGTCCGTGCTCCGCACTAATGTATGGCGCACCCCAGGCTCGCTAATCGCGTTCTTCTCGTTGCGTTCAGGGGAAAAAAGCGATAGTTTTTCATCCACGGAAATCAACGTTGACGTTGAAAAGTTTTCAGTGACTCCGCCCAGTGTTGTTAACGGGTGTGTTCAGATAAATTATTAAAAAAAACAAAACAAAACAAGAAGAGTCGACAGAGAAAAGTGGAGAACATGGGACAATCGGACGACGTCGAGGATTCCACGTATAGCAGACATCAGGAATTATGCCAGAAACTCAATATGGACGCTAACGCAGCGTCGGATGCATGGAAATCTTATTCAACAATTCGACAAAGATATACTCTCGAGGTTTGTCATATCGTGTACATTGCCTTTTTTCTATTCCTCCCGTACGCACTCTTCGACCACTCTCCATCCCTCGCTCGCTCTCATCACTCCTCGATTTATTTTTGTTTTCACCTCGGATTTTTATTTCGTCACAGCAGAAAAAAATTCTTTTTTTCAACCCCTCCGTTTCCACATTTTGGCCTGTGAATATTTATCGAGGCTCGATCCTATCCTGTCTTTTCTCTGCCAGGAAATTCGATTTTCATCCACTTTTCAGTGTACCAATTCCCTTGATTAGACTCGAGTTTTTCCGACTCCGAAATTTTTTGCTTTCGTTTGTAGCTCGCAATTCCGTCTATGGCGGATTTGCGTTTAAAGTGATCGTGCGTATCATTCGTTTGATGCCTCGATTTGCAATTCTCATTGGTAAAACTCTCTACTCGGGTCTTGCCGGATTTAACTCGTATTTAACCCAAATCCTTCTGGCCTTTCACGACAAGAAGAGACTTTCCATTCTTCCATGCGTCTGCATATTTGTAAGACTTTTTATTAGGTGATAAAAACAGCTGCGTAATAACTCTTTTCAATTTTATGTTTCGTGCTTGATCACTGTCGCAAACTTTGAAGCATGTTTTCTACAAAATAAAAATTTATATTGTGTCACGTCCCAGTGCTATTTTTGATAGGGAATCTAATAAAATAGTTCACAAATATTGTTATGATTCCAACAAATTAGTACGGTTAAATCAACTATAACGCATAACAATAAAGAAGTGTGGAAAAAATTATCTAAATAATATCGAATGATTTACTCATTGGCGTTTTATAAATTCCTATTAATATCTCTAGGCACAACATAGAAAGCTAGTAACGTATCAGTTTCCACAATCTAATATATTTTTAATTTTTAAAACATTCAGAAAGAATATGGATTTAAATTTCACATCGTTGCGATCCAATGAAATTTTTTATCTTAATTTTTTATTTTCTCAGTTCTATAATTTTGAGAAATATTTTTCTTTAGGCTTGATCGATGGATTATCGCTATAAAAATTCGAATAATTATTGCGGTATCTTGCTTATGATTTTGGTAAAAAAAAACGAGATATTGAAAGACAATAATTTACGGTGGGTTGCAACGTTGCGAAGTTAAATCTAATAAAAGGATTGGTCCTCGATTGAATTCACAGAATCGGTATAAGTAAAATTTCATTTATACGTTTTTCAAGGAGTTGTGTCAAATACGAATTTTAAGTGGGAATAATGTCCAAGTGAAATACAGTACAGGAATTATGAATGCATAATTCTAAATGTTGTTTAATGGTAGTGCCTCTGTTATGTTAATCTTTGCTTTTCCCATTCACAACTTCATTGCTAATTATTTAATATTGAGCCAATGCAATTTTTCGAGCCCTTGCACGGACTACATCGATTAACCATAAGCAAAACTTCAAATCGCAGTCCAGAGCAGACACGTGACACTTTCCGCGGCGAGAAAATATCACGTGTGATTACCGTATAACTGAAAAAAAAAAAAAAAGACAAATCTCGAATTCACGCAGGGCAATAAAATTGAAAATATATAAGTTGCGAAAAACGTATAAGTTGGAAATGCAGAACTGAAACTTGATTACTATCTTTATGGATGGAATCCACAGGGGCTAAAGGAATTTAACGTATAAGTGATTAAAACGTATCAACGCGTTTTCATTGTATTTTACTTCTACGTTATTCTCACTTATACGTCACATTTGACGTACACCTTGAAGAACGTGTAACTGAAGTTTTACTGTACATATTTAATTCGCAGGGTGAACAGTTACACTGGATAGGATGCGCTCTTTACGTGGCTTGCCGAAGCACATCAACACCAACAGTCGGTCGAACGGGGACTAGCGTCGAGGGGAATTGCGTTTCGCTGACTCGTCTTTTACGACTGTGCAATCTCTCGTTGATACAATTCTTTTCAAAATGCAAATCATGGGCGGACATGGCGAATATACCTCAGGACTTCCGCACGGAAATTGACAAACTCGAGCAAAATTTCTACGTCTCGATGCTCATATTTCACAAGTACCAGCCAATGTTTGTTGACATATTTAAAAATCCGAACGAAGACAACGCACGCGCAGCCCGCGTCAGACGACACAAACCCACGCCTTGCACACCTTCCAAAGTTTTTGAGTTCTGTTGGACGCTCTTCATATGCGTGAAAGGCGCTTTTCCCGGTATATCGGACGATCTCGTTAATTCTTATCATCTGCTGATCGGATGCTGCGATCTCATTTATAGCAATGCTCTCATGGCAAATCGGAAGGACCTGCTCAATCCACAGTTCCCAGGTGAGGCGACCGACTCTCCCATTTTTTTTTGTCTCAATAGCTTTTAATCTTCATAATTCGCTGTACGCTGTCATATATCGAGAAGATTTTTTCTGTTTCCCAAAATGTGTATTTTTAATATTGCTACGCGGCTCTTCTCCCCTTCAAGTCGTGATATTAACCAATCTTTATTTGACAGCACTTCCATCACGCCCCTCGCGCGGTAATACAATCTGTAATTTTTTTTCGATTCGATAAATCTTTGGGGAAGACAGCCGTTCGTCTATTAATTTGACATTGGTCAAATTTCATGAAATTCTGAAAAACCGTTCAGGAAATCCATGGGAAACTATCACCCGTGGACGATCGGTTTAATTTTCACTAGTTTACTCTTACGTCACATCCGTTTATTTCGATATCTTGATACACGTATTCGGTCTAATTAATTAGACGTATTTATTAAATGATATTTTTATCGTTTCAGGTCTACCTTCGAATTTCAACGATGAATCATTTATTCCCCCAAAAACAGCCGACTGCATCGTCAGTGTTATTTGCGAACGCCACCACGCGATTGACTTTCATGCTAAAGTGATTAAGGAGGACACCCTTAAAAAACACATAAATCGTTTATTCAATGAGAAAATTTTACACGGTGAACAATCCAATTTTTCTGGAATTCTCGACGCCCCGAATTTTGATGGAAATCATAAAGCAATTAATCGGGCGTACGAGCAACACGTACTGAGTGTCGGTGACTTTGACGAAAGGATATTTTTAGGTATACGATTTAATTAAGAAAAATATATAAATACACGAATTTGCAAAATTAGAATAGAAATTAATCATTTTTCATACTTTTCGCGCGTCGCGTCAAAACGACGATCGGCACTTGTTTCTATTTATCTTGTATCGTTTCACTTTTGTTTGACAACTTATCTCTGAAATACGAAGTCGGTTTTCGCACGCGCGGTCTAAGAAAGCTGAAACATCAACGGATTATTAAGTTATTCGGTTAATTTTTCAATTTCAATAACTCTTTTTTCCAATTTTCTTTTTTTTAATCAAACTTATTCCTCCTAACGTTTCTCAATGATCGAACCTTTTTTTTTAGGCGCTGACGCGAGCGATAATATAGGCTTGCCGACAAAAATGGCCAACTTCGGCGATTTGCGGGAACAGTTACAGATGAAGAGAGAAGAATACTGCGTAAGTTTTCTTTTTGTAATTAACGTGGAGAAAAATACGGATAATAAAAAGAAACAATCGGTAGCGAGCGATGAGCGGTTGAGATTCGTCACCGATGGTTTTTCTTCCGGTGACCGATGAACCGTGCACTGTTTGACAGTCTCCTGTAACTTATCTGCGTAAAAAACCAGCTTCACTAGTAATTCATAAACAAACGTTGCTCTTTGATCGCACTATCCCAAATTATCGATTATTCATAATAAATTCATTGTGGATTGACCGGCACGTTTATAATGGTTTGATTATTTATCCTTATTTTTTCTTCAGTTTGTTTTTGCCTCAAGTTAGTACTAGCGGATTTAATTAGTGAACGGTACATCTATAATTTGTTGAGTCTGAAAATAGAAAAATAGAATAAAATAAAGCATAATAATATTCATCGTGAGAAAACAATTATTCGAGAAGTGTTGGTATTAAATGTGTTCAATTAATATTATCAGAAATGAAGTACTAAAATAGGAATCAGCTTGAGTCAAGTGGTCTTACCAACCGCTATTTCGTAAAACTCTTCCCGAAAACAATAACGAACGTCGTTTGTTTAACGCGAGTGTTCACGTTCGATAATATCTGCTTTAAACGTCCGATAGCCTAGATTTTTTTTATTAAACAGATGTAAATCGCAACAGTTTTTTTTTTACCATTTCCGCTTTTTGCATAGTTTGTATCTAATCACGAAGTATTAACATTTCCGTTCCAAAAATCGATCCGCACGTATTTCCCAAATATTGTGTGTTTGATGGATCGATTTAATGAATTAATAACTGTCGTATTTTCTCGATAAGGTATGCTGAATTTTCGCGGACGTAATTCTTTATTGCTATATTACAGTGTAGAAAAAAATGAATTTTGTTTCTAACGAGGAAGTTAATTCACAATGGCAGTCAACGGCTTGATCATTAATTCATTCGAAATACTGTCCGTCATTAGAATAACACGAATTTTTATTTCAAGGCTACCCAACATCTCGCACCTCCCACACCTCTAACGGGAAGAAAATATTTGAGATCGAAAGACGTGGCAAATTCGTCACCCGGTTTGTCAACGGCAACGCAGAACGTTATTCACCTACAAGCTTTGCTCGCTCGAAGACAGGCATCTGCGAGCGACACTCTTCTCGAGATGTTCAGCGAATGTTCGCAGGATGTTAAAAGCCTCGTAGATGGAAAAATCGTTGCTATGAGCAAGAAATTTTATATGACTTACACTCAAAATCCCGAAGACGGTGATTCTACGAGTCTTGATTTCGGCAAACAACGTCTCATACTCGGACAAACTTTGTTCTACAAGCTACTCGAGATTACATTGAATGAAGAAAAACGGATGAAGCCGAATTACGATATTACGGTAATGATCAACGTTTCCCCTCGAAAAAAAAAAAACAAAAATAATTCGGTTCACTGTTTCGTTTCTGATGTTCCTTGTGGACTTTGCTAAAATCTTTTCGAATACAGTGAAACCTCGTTTATACGTTTCTCACTTATACGTAAAATACCTTTAGCCCCGGCGGATTCCATTAATAAAGATGTTAATAAAGTTTCAGTTCTAAGTTTCCCAGTTCCCAGTTATACGTTTTTCGCAATTTAAGTATTATCAATTTTATTCCCCTGCGTGAATTCGAGGTTTGTTTTTTTTTGTGTTCAGTTATACGTTAATCATACGTTATATTCTTGTACGATATTATATTTTTCTCGAAAAATTGCGTTGGCTCAATATTAAATAATTAGCAGTGAAATTGTGAATGGGAAAAACAAAGATTAACATAACAGAGGCGCTACCACTAAACAACATTGGGAATTATGCACTGATCGTCATCTGAAATATTAGAGAGTTTTAGATACACACTGTATTTCACTTCTACGTTATTCTCACTTATACGTCACGTTTTAAAACGTATAACTGAAGTTTCACGGTACTTTATTTTTAAAAAAAACTTGTGGCGTTCGATTGATTTCCAGAATTTGCTGTTGGACGAGATATTCGTACCATGCTTTTTTGCCTGTTGTCTGGAGATCGTAATATGGTCCTACAAGAACAACGATCGTCTCTTCCCCTGGATACTCCAGTCGTTGAACGTCGAGCCTTATTATTTCTACAAAGTGATCGAAATAATTGTACGGACCGATCAATTGCCACGCGATGTTGTCAAGCACTTGAATAACATCGAGGAAAAAATACTGGAATCGCTTGCGTGGAAATCCGATAGTCCACTATGGCAAGCTATAGAACAAACACCCGGCGGCGTTCCGAGCTACGCGGATGTGTCCCTACCCGGAACTCTCGATTCCGATGATTCAAATCAATCCGGACAGTCGACTTTGCGTAGAGTGGCTCTCGATCGTGGCGCTACTCACGATGTCCAGCAGAGTCCTATATCATCTGCTTCTGAAAGGTATTGTTTTTTTTTTTTTTTTTTTCGATATACAATGTTACAAATGCCAAATTATATTTATTATCGAGTTGTGAAATTTTTACACATTTTTACACGTCAAATCCGAATTAAGAATGTATATAAAAAATATCAACTAAAAAAGATCACGTTGCATCGATTGAATAAAAGAAAAAGGCATTTTTAGCCGATTATTTGAAAGAAATATTTAAGAATTAGAGCTTCATTGAACTCCGTGTTATTTATACCGGAAGTCGACGAAATCAAACTAAAATGATAAAAGAGAGTATGTATTTTAGTCCAGTGTACGGAAAAAAGAAACGAATTTTCAGAAACTTCAAATATCATATTTGCATATCAATTTGAATTTAATATCGTAAATAATTGAACGAAACGACATAATTTTTTAAAATTATAAATTATAGAATGCAAACAGAAATAATCGGGCATTAACATTTCGACATTAAATTTTAAAAAATTAACTTTAAATGAAATTAAAAAAATAACT
Organism: Ophioninae sp. A BG-2022a; assembly: GCA_030523105.1. NCBI lineage: Eukaryota > Metazoa > Arthropoda > Insecta > Hymenoptera > Ichneumonidae > Ophioninae sp. A BG-2022a. Next base: position 2,600 of record JAPYZI010003281.1, on the reverse strand, counting down.
TTAAAAAAATAATTGGTGCGATCGAAGTGTTTCATTATGTCTATTTCGTGTGTTAATTTTTTTGTGGCTCGTTACAAAAATTAGATAATAAATACTTTAACACTTCGTCGAAATGATAATAAATTTAATAATTCTATATCCCATGACATTGTTCACACCATGAGATTCGAAAATAAAATTTGAAGCTGTTTCACTTTCGATTACCGGGATTAACATTGTTGATTCTTTCGTCGACAGATTTCAATCTCCACCAACGGGTTCTGATCCTGTAAAGAAGCGGCTGTTCGACAATCGTAGCTGCGGCCAGAGTATACTGAAGGAGAAGTGTTCACCGAAGCTGATGACGCTCGACGGAACGTCGCGAATTATCGTCGCATTTCCGGATCAATCGAACGCCAATCGCGTTACGAATAACGTTACGATCGGTTCGCCAAATTCATCCGCAACGACGAGCAACGCGATTAATCGGGAAACGATGAGACCGCGTAAAACGGGCTCGGCCGCATTGTTCTTCCGCAAATTTTACAAACTCGGCTCGGCAAGAATGCGGAATCTGTGCAATTCCTTAATGATAACCGAAACCGATTTGACGCAAAAAATATGGACGATTTTCGAATATTCGATAAAGGACCGTACAGAATTGATGAAAGATCGTCATCTCGATCAAATTCTCATGTGTGCTATATACGTTATTTGCAAATTGGCTATTATCGGTCGAAACACGTTTACGGAGATAATGAGGTGTTACAGATTTCAACCGCAAGCGGAATCTCACATATATCGTTCGGTTTACATCGGAAAAACACCGAAGAACACCTCCAACACGGTTTTACAACCGTCCGATTCTAACACGGATGAAACCGGTGCTAACAACAGCACCGCTGTTGCACCACCCACCCCATCGAACATGGCTGGAACAGAGCAAAACTTTGGCGACGAGAGACGCGGCGATCTTATCAAATTTTACAACGAAGTTTATGTACCGGTCGTTAAAGAAGTGGTCAATAGGCTCGGATTGTCTCGCAGCGGCTCCGTAACCAGTCTCACCTTAAGCCCGTTGCCCAGAACCCAAACGACAATTAATTCACCGGTAAGACGCGTCACGAGCAGCGTCATGACGAGGACACTCGATTCAAAGGCGATTACTGCTACGCCGGCTCCTCAACTCACTTACTGCTTCAGTCGTAGCCCTGCTAAGGTTAGAAACGATTATTCATTTATTCCCTGTGTTTCTCCTTTCCCGAACATTTCGGTGAAAGACTAGATTTTAGTCGCGATAGATTTTATCAATTTTTTTTTAGCTATTCACGTAGTGTATAACAGAAATATTCAGTTTCAAATCAAACTTCGGTTAAGGAAGTACGTGTACGAACTTTCTCTTTGGAAAGAGAATTGATTTTTTTGTAATGTAGGAATTCAGAATTACTGAAAAATCAGCGTACCTTAACGAGGAAATACGACAGTTATTAATTCATGGAATCGATGCATCAAACACACAACATTTGGGAAATACGTGCGAATCGATTTTTGGAACGGAAATATTAATAGTTCGCGATTAGATACAAACTATGCAAAAAGGGGAAATGGTCAAAAAAGAAACTGTCGCGATTTACATATGTTTAATAAAAAATCTGGGCTATCGGACGTTTAAAGCAGATATCGATCGAAGCGATTAATTTTTGGGTTTGCTTGACACACAGCCGTTAGTCTAGCTGATTCCTATTTTAATACTTCATTTATTCATTTAATAATATAATTGAACACATTTATTGCCAAAGCTTCTCGAATCATTATTTTCTCACTATGAATATTATTATGATTAACTGTATTCTATTTTTCTAGTTTCAGAATTTAAAAAATATAGATATACCAGTGACTAATAAATCCGGTAGTACTACCTTAAAATCGCTTCTTTTGCTTGATTTTATTTTGAAGACGGATTAGACGATCATCTGTTTTTTTTCTCATTGGAATAGCAATACTATGCTGTCGTTTTATTTAAATAAAATATTTATCGACCCGTTTTTTGAACATTGCTCCACAAAAGAAAATATTCCATCGTCATTTGGTTTCAGTTTGTTCGTTTTAATGTCTCGAAACAAGGAAAATTCTTTGATAATTCCAGAAAATTCGATATATTTTTTCGCCTGTTTCACCTTTCTGTTTTTCCGTTTATACAGGATCTGGAAGCGATAAATCGAATGATGATATCCGTGGACGCACGGAAATCAGTCGGGAAGAGGCTTCTTTCGGAAGAAATGGACGTCGATCCGTCGAACGAGGGACCGTCGCCCGTTAAGAAAACACGAAATACACCATTTCTCACGAGAAAACTTGAAAATCTCATCGGTGAACGTCGAACTCAGAATCATTAGATCAATTTGGGCAAAACGTCTATTATTGACGGTGTATATATGTATGTACGCGTATGTATTTATATATACGCGTACTAACACATCTATAACTATATATAGTTAGCGCCCAAAGAAACGGACCTCGACCGCAGTTTGAGGAGTCAATATTTTTTGCCTTTCCTTCTTTTTTTTTTTTTTGCCGTAAATTATTCGGTTATTTGACCGTTGGAGAGAATCGCAAGTGGA
>JAPYZI010003280.1:0-22272 GCA_030523105.1 Ophioninae sp. A BG-2022a | reverse complement strand
TGTTCCAAAATTATTCAAGATGATAGAGGATAGATTTTATTATGCCCTAGTAATAACATTTTTGAACAATTTAAGATAAAACACACATTTTAACGAAATGAAGATATAAAGTCTTGAAAAATAATAGGGAAATGATAATATTTAGAAAATTCAAAAAAAATACGCAATTTTGATCAAAATTAACCCACAAAACGCGATATAACCTAAAATAACAAAAAAAAACACAAAAATATTAAAAAAATATTCAGTCTTAGCACAAGAATTGCCAGAAGATGAAGTAACTCGTAACTTTAAAAGAATCGAAAAATAAAGAACTAAAAAATAAGAGGGAGAGGAAGAGAATAACAGAAGACAGGAGTAGGGAAAAATACAAAAATAGCCAGCCATACGTCAGAGAGTAAAACAGTTAGACAGGATTCTCTCGGAGGGAGCGCGGCTCCGGCTTCCCTCTCGTCTTTTAGTACATGGATCGCGAGACGCCGGGAAAAAAAATGGCGGCGACCAAAAAAAAAAAAACACAGTTCACTTTTGCGTGTGTGAGTTTGTTCGATGTGTATATACACGAGAAAGAGCACGAGAGAAACGGTAAGCAGCTTCATAACTGAGGGGAAGTTAATCCTCTGGATTAAGAGCGCCGGAAGTGCCACGGGGTTTGTTGCTGCTCATAAATTGGATTACGAAATCACTGGATTTTTACGTGAACACCCTGTCTCATCCTGTCAATCTCGAGGCCGTTCATGTTTCCATTCTTTATCCACTTGTCTTTTTTTTTCTCTTTTTTTTTTCGGGAATATAAATCGTGAAAACCGGATGTCGACGATGTTCGATCCCTCCCCCAATCTGAGCCTAATCTGAGCCTAGTATTAGCTTAGTTGCTTGGCTTCGAAAATCATCATGAAAATATGACGATTCGAAACGTTTCGCAACATTTGCCGTTTGAAACAACGACGAACGATGAATTATCGTTTTTCAACCTGTTTTCTTATTATTTCGAATGATTTTTATACGGAATCGGTAAATAATCGTAAAAACTCAATCGTTAGAACGAAAAAAACTGTTAGAATCAGCTGAAAGTGATGATTTTTAGTGGTTTACGAAAACCAAACAACGCGAGCGTCGAATACGAATATTTTTTGTTTCCTCCCATGGCTAATGGAAGTTCGCAGGCACGCATAAATGTTTAAACGGTTCGCGAAGAATTCAAGTTCTACGTCCGATTCCCGAAGCACTCCGGAGCTTAATTATTCTTTCATCCCGTTCCCCTTGCGCTCGAAAATATTCCTCCCCGTCTTCGATTATCCCTTCGACCTTTGTTCCAACCCCTCGTCGTTACGGAGGTGAACGGTGCCTCCTTTCAGACCGTAGATTCTTCGAGTTTTTCGCCAAGAAAATAATTTATATTACCGAATACCTTTAACCGGCAGCGCCGCCCTTCGGCGCGGGCTATTCGCCCGACAAAGGTACGACGGCTTGTTCTTCCGATTATCCCTTTCGCCGGTCGCTCAAGCCCGGAATTCCGAAGCTTGAGGTTCGAGCAAAAAATCCCCAGCGAGACGGAAAAAAGGTAACTGTCCGAGAATGCGATATCTCGTAGGAGCTCCAGCTATTTCTTGGCAGCAATCTGGTAGACAGATTTTTATTGTGTTTGCAGGCGTTCGTCGTTGCCCGATTGGCATTTGGTCTCTCTCTCTCTCTCACTCTGTCTCCCTTATGAGTAAATTCATCTTCGTACAATTTTTTTACTAAAACCAAAAAATGTTTCCAACATTTTTGCGGTTTTTAGCTATTGTAGGTTATATTCGAGTTTTTTTGTTATTATTATTTAAAATAGTGTTTTTTTGTTATTTTTGTTATATTATTATTACGTTATTTATTTGTTAATCTCCGTATCTTTATTTTGATGAATTTTTTGTTTTTTTTTTTTAATGTAGCGGAAGTTTTTTTTACTAGATAATAATAAAATCTACCATCATTATGACCATCGTATCTCTCTCTTTCTTCATATCTGCGAATCCCTGTTTAATCAATTTTTCAATTTAGAAAAAAAACTGATAATTCGATCACGTGAAAAAGAATGTTCGCGTGATTGAATTCTCACAACATTTTAATTTAATTGATAAGTTTTATTATCTTTAATAATTACTCTGAAGATCGATACATATTAATTCTTCCCATGATCTCAGATTGATTCGTTATTAAAGAAAACCGTTCACCATTTAATACATTCACCAGTTCTATCAATTAAATCATAATGATAAATTTTCAATATTTTATATCTACTAAATTATTTACTGAAAAATTCGGAAATTATTCATGTACTATTATTCCATCAATAACTGTCAACTGTCAAATAAACAAAAATGACATCTTCTTTTTAAATTCCACTCGATAAAACCGTTTCGCCCCATCATCGAAGTTACGAAACGTCAGGTGACTCAAGGCAGACGCAATCGACTCATCCCGATATTTTCCGTCCCGACGTGCTTGGACATCGCGAATTTCTCCTCAGCCTCACCGAAGTACATTTTTCTTCTACCGCGACACGTCAACCGCGCTCCGATCGACAGTGCGCGTCGGAAGAAAAGAAAAAAAAACTGCGGCGCCGGGGGGGGGGGGTCAAAAGAAAAATAAAAAAATAGAGGGCGAGAGGGCGTTTCGTTGACAGCTGGTCCACACGTTCTCTTCCGTCTTCCTCAAAAGACCATTCAACTTTGTACGCGTTGTGTATACCCCTGAGCTTGTTCAAAGAAGTAAAAACGTAGGGAAAGGGGGACCAAGGGCGCGCACGCACGAACGCTCACTCGTACACACGAAGAAATGAGGAAAACCAAAGAGAGATCGAGCCCGCGAGCCACTCGAGGCATCTCGAAAAAAAAAAAAAAAAAAAAACCCGGGTTATTTTTTTATATTATTTTTTTAGCCTTCTTTTCTTTTTTTATTTATCTTTGCCACACTGCGGCTGGAATTGTTCGAAAAGCCTCGCTCGAAGGATTGAGCCGGATCGACTAAATTCTTTTTTTTTTTTCTTTTCACGCGCCTCGAGCCGGAACTTTTCCCTCTCCGGGGATCCGGCCTTTTTTCGGTCCTGGTATCTCTCGAGGAACACGTCCTCTTTAAGACGAGGACGGGAGACGGGTTGGGGGCTGCCTGTGCACCGACGGTCCACATCTACTTTTACTTTTTCCGCTGGCCTTTCTCCATCTCCCTCTCTTTCTATCTCTGTCTCTTTTGCACTCTTGCCCATCTTTCATCCCTCTCACCCTTCATCCCCCTCCCCCACTCTCCTTTATCCCGCAGCCAAACCTCGAGTGGATGCAATGCACAGGGAAATGTAGTGGAACGACTGGGTGATGGTGGTTACGGTGGTGATGCTGGGCTTGCCCGGCTCCGGCGGGTATTACCTACCAATACCGCGGGATTTATTCCCTCGAGCATAAAGAAAAGCCCGGGGGTAGGATGAGTACCGCGAGTGTATTTTAAATCGTTCCTGGCCCTCGTCCTTTTCCCTCTTTTCTCTCTCTCTCTCTCTCTCTCTCTCTCTCTTGCTTTCTCTCACGACTGTTCTTCGTTCTCTCCGGCACTCACGCTTCTCGGAGATAAAGCACTACCCTCAAACGGAATCCTTCATATTTCGCCATTTTCCGAGAGTAAAATCTGGCCCCTCGTATTTCAAATGCATCGATTGCGAACGCCCCGGTGAAGTTTAAAAAACAGAGGGAAAAGTAACGGTGAAACGCAAATCGTCGTTGGTGATAACGAGTTTTTTTTTTTTTTTTTTTTTTTTTTTTTTTTAATTTATATTTTATTTTTTTACGTGAACATTCGGATGGAGGATATTCAAATTTGGATCGCGCTCAAGGAATTGTCTTTGCAAAAACTGCCAAAGTGTGAAATAATAATCGATACGTCAATCGTGGAATTCGATGGTCTGGAGCCATTAGCCGGGAATCACGGATATCAAGGATTTTCGTGTTTTCTTTTATTTTGTTTTTTCAAATTTATATTTTATTTTTTTACGTGAAAATTCGGATGGAGGATATTCAATTTTGGATCGCCCTCGAGGAATTGTCTTTGCAAAACTGCTATAGTGAGAAATAATAATCGATACGTTAATCGTGTAATTCAATGGTCCGGAGCCAATTAGTCGTATCAAGTAGATATGGTTAACGGTTACGGTATACGTCACTCATAATAGTTTGTCGTTCAGACCACTTACCGTGCCGAAGTACCTTAAAATGTTCACCAATGTCGATGGTGAACATCGAATGCCCAATCCAGATGGTTCGCTGTAACATGCACGGCTGAAAGTTCCACGGTTGACAGGACCCTCGATACCTAACTCACAAAAGTTACCCACGTCTAACCTCCGACTACTGAATTTGTCGGAAAGTAACCTCGAATTTACGAACTCCTCATCAACGAAATTAAGCAAATTTGATGTCTTTCGAAAGGATTGGCTTTGTCCAATTTCGTTCGAGTTTAATAACAGCCCAATAGCTGGCGCCGTGTTGACGCGAGAAATCTATTTGGAAAAACAACATTTTTGTCATATTTGGTACTTTTTGTTTCGCCATAAGAGCCAGAGCCGACAAAAAAAAGTTTAACCAATGTCAGGAGCTTCTTTGACAAAACTTTGGTGTTTGATAATTTTCGAGATTTTCCGTTTCTGGATCCACGTTGGTACTGAACAATCCAAAGCCGACGTTTACCATTTTTGTAAACGAAGTAATTGAGTAGTTTGAACAACAGGACGCAATAGAAGTGAACCAGAACTAGCTGATAAGTTGAACGTCCCAAGAAACAACCAACTACGATCATATCCAAAATTCGTCGAGTTTTCTTCAACGAAAAACGTCGTCGTTGTTTTGCCACTGAGCCAATATTTCTTAGGATGGTGGTAAAGTGAAAACTGGATTTGACGACGATCGATACAACAGACGCATCAAAGCGAACTTCTCAAGTCCAGTTTATATCCACCTCTGATTCGCTCCACAGAGGTATCCTTCATTGATGTCCTTTTTGCCATCACGAAAATCGTCAGAGTTGCCCTCTTCCACGTCTGCGAGAATTCTAACGTGCTGTAAAACAAAACAAACAAAAAAATGAGGGTTGGAAAGAGGGAATGGTTGAAAGTTCTCGCGTGCCTGGTTGCATCTGTTTTTCCCCCAGTTATTTCCACTTGCATGGTACGAGACAGTGCGCCGGGGTATCCACTTCTAGTCTGCGACGATGATGATCCTCAGTGAGATTTTTCTTTTTTTGTCCGCCGTTCATTCCTCGGTCTCTCACGGTACTTCATTGCCTCGACGATTCCGGAACGGCTCCTTCCTACCCCGTCCCATTTATGATGGAAAAAGCATACCTCGAATGCATCGTTGGAGCGTCGGGCTACTTTTCGAGGTTAACCCCGACGTGGTGTCCTCACTTCCGAGATGCGGAATCTCTGGTGCTTCATCAAGGCCTTTCACTCTCCTTTCCTCCCTCTTCGAGCCTCCAAGGCTTGGTACTTTTGCTCCATTGTTATTCACCTTCCACTTTGCCAGGCCCAACGACTCTGCATTTACCTTCGTTTTGCCACGATGGGAATCTTTTGTCTAACCGGCGAGTGTGCCTAACAATGAGAGCCACCGGATAACACTCCTTTCTCTTTCTATTTCTTCCTCTCTCTCTCTCTCTCTTGTTGTTGACTTTACTTTTCCTTTTTCTTTCTCTTCACCCCGAGCCACTTTTACTTCACCGATGTTCCTGCGATGCAACCCCTCGCATTGTTTTCTCCTCTCCTTTTTTTTGCAGTCTTTACTGTTACCATTCAACTTGAATCAAAGCTGTTAAACTAATTTACAACGTACCAGAAACATCCCCATGACCCTCCACGAAATTCGGGTCAACCTTTCAACTTTTCAAGGATTTTTCTTTTTTTTTTTTTCGCGAAAAGTGAGCCAAAGACAGTCGAAATAAATGGGGCCGACCCACTATCCCCTGTCTACGTGTTGGCAAGTGTCCGCATTGTACAACAGCCGATGGGTATAAGCGGGTGAAGACGGCTGAAGAACTTTTCCGTGACCACTTCGACGGGGCCGCTGAAACTCGGCGCAAACTTTTCGCCTGGGAACACACGTGCCAAAGACTCTGTTCGTTCACCGCACCAACTTGACTCCCATCCCTACTCCGATCAATTCAACCTCACGAGCTTTTGCTGGTGAACTCGAGGGATCAGTAGTTGCAAGTGGGTGCGAGCAGGGTACGGAACCTAGTAAAGAATCAGACGACAATCCTGGTTAAAGAGATTACCATCGAACGTCGCCATTAATCGTAATTAGACCAAAAACTGGAAAATGTTATCAATGATAATCATAATTGAGCCAAAAACGGTAGAATGTTTCTAACAGTACTTCTAGTTGAAAAAAAACAACGAAACGTTATCAACAACAATTATAATCGGTAAAAAAATAATAAAACATTACCAACAATAATAACTGAACGAAAAATAATAAAATACTGTCAACAATATTGATAATTGTTTTAAAAACGATGAAATATTACGAATCATGATAATAACTGAACCAAGAGCGATAAATTATTGCCAACAATATTGATAATTATTTAAAAAACGATGAAATATTACGAACCATAATAATAACTGAACCAAGAGCAATAAATTATTGCCAACAATAATCAGAATAACCCAAAAACGATAAAACATAACAAAAAAAAATGATCATGACAGAACCAGAAACAAAATCTTGCCAACGATTAAAACAAAATTGACAAACAATAAAACGTTACCAACAACGACGACGCATAAACGAAAGAAAAAAATCAATAAATCTCGTGAAAATTAGCAACAATTGAAAAGCGATAAAACGTAAACGAACGATAATGTAAAGTTAAAACATTGAAGCCGAAAAAGGTGACCATAAAACGTATAACCTCGAAGAGTGAAGCGACTCGAGGGGTTCAGCGGAAATGAAATTTTGGCTTTCCTCCTGACTTCCGTGTACGAAGCCCTCGACTCGAGTTCCGGCAGGATGATCCGGACTTTCCATTATTTGCGAAAGTGGCCGCGAGATTGGCGCATGCTGGTTGGTGTACGCGGTTCCACATTTCGCGTGTTTTCGCAGCTCCGGATCTACGGATCAGAGGATTTAGTGGGCATTTATTGGTCCAATCGGATCGTCCGTTAACAAAGACCGGCCGGACATGACATCAACGAGGGATGTTGTAACAAGCCCCTCATCTCGTGCCCTCTTTCAGCCTGAAAAGCCAGCAACGTTCGGAGAGAGAAAGAAGAGAGGGTTGGATGATCAAGCGAGACGGAATGTCATCAGCGAAAAGAGTCCGAGTGGAGAGCTGGGACCGTACACCGTTTGTGTACACGCCCACGTGGAAAGGACCTCGCGGCGGAGTGACCGCTAGGCATCTGCTTTGGACATTCGGTGTAATTGCATTTCCAAACACACAAACGCAACCGAGTACGCTTTCGCTGTGATGCGGTGATGTATGGAGAGATCCGGGTGGCACGCGCCGATCAAGGGCCACCGGGGAAACGTCGGGGCTAGCGCGCCGAACAGGAGACTCCGAGGGTTTCGTATCGTTTGCCGACTCCATCGTTGCACTCTACCCAGAAACCCCCCGGATTCCCAATAATCGAGCTTTGCCCGCGATCCGACCGTACCGAAATCCCGACCAACCGGACTTTTAACTACTGGACCGAGTTTAAACTTCGCTGTTCTACGATTACCTGCACAGAGATCCTTCAGGGTGAATACAACGTTGAACCTTTTCTGGAACGAGTGTAAATAAATTTAAAAAAAACAAACAAAAAAAGGTTAAAACGCTGTACAAAAGTGCACGTCACAATCGCAGTTTGTTTCCTACCGATGAGTAAACGGATTGCTTTTTCGTGAAAGCACTGACGATGAATCGATTGAATTATTTTTGCTGTGGATGAAATCGTTCAACTTTGGGTTAAGACAGTGGCATCGTTCAAACGCAACTTTTTTTTCCATTTTTTTTTTGGTTTCTCTATTACTCAAAACTGCAGTTCGTACATTTGGATTCCTGATTGATATTGTTCCTGCAGGATACTCCACTTTTGTTACCCAATTAACGAAAAAAATAATTATGGAAATTAAAAATACGTCATTTTCATTGTATTCCAACGTTGAAGCCTGCAACGCCTTGTCGATCGGCTGTCGTTTACGTCTAGACTTTCACCAAGCCAGCACAGTTTGGGAAAACCCAGCTAAGAGATAACAAAAATTAAACATACAATTAAAATCCACTTATCTTTCAGTCATTCATTATTTCCTGGCACAATTGCGAAGTCAACTCAATGATGTTTTCAATCATCGAAAAAAGTTCCATCAAGAAGAATCTTAAAGCCTGTAAAATTGACCGTTAAGCGGTCACCCATTCAACGTCCCAACCGTTCTCACCCTTGCGAATTGATTTTTTTCTCAATCTTCTTATTCTACCCATCAGCTCCTCTTATCCAAATTTCAAGGTCGTAGCGACGTCATGAACGTTCCGTCACAATTTTTACACTTTCCCTCGCTGACGCAGAGTGTAGCTTGGAATGCGTCGACGCTGGAATAAAAAAGGGGATCATAATAATAACAACGGTGATAATAATAATAATGATAATAATAAAAATAATAATAATGAAAGGAAGGATACAGAGCGCGAACGGCGAGTTTTGCCGCGGGAGAAACTGAATAATATGGAGACCTGTTAATTGTCCGTGCTGATTGTGCGGTCGGAACGGTCGAGGGGATAAAATGGAGCCAGTGTACGAATACCTGTGTCCGACAGTGGGTTAAAAATACTACTTGGTCATGCAGAATAGAAACGCTGCCATCCTTTCTCTCTCTCTCTCTGCGTTTACTCTGCTTTTTACCCCAATGGAACCGAGAGCCTGGTTTTTTGTACTCCAGGAATATATTTTTTGCGGACGTATGTAGGAAACGGTATGATGATGGGAAAGTGGTGTGGGGACGGGGGGGGGGGGGGTTGAGGCAGGGAGAAGAGGGTGGGTGGTTGAGCTCTGATAAAATAACGAAAAAATTGAGTTGATCAATTGTACGTGGTCGGACGTCGAACGCAGATGATAACCCGACACCCGTGACACGTGAACGGAAAAACATCGTGTGACGAATTAATCAATTGAAAATAGATCACACGGAGGAAACTCGTGCTATCAATGCCAGCCGTTCACTCGACTCGATATAAAATGTTTCTGCACTGTTAAATTCCTCGCGAGGTCAATTTCGTGACGTTTGCGCACCCCTGGAATTCAACGAAAGTTCTTTTATTTGTTTTATTTATTTATTCGTTTTCTGTGCCCGGGTAAATCAATCTTATCCTGCTGGTTTTAAATTCTCATCGAGGCGCACAAAAATACTTGCTAGTTTGGTTTATTTTGAAAGTTTGACGAAAAAAATATTTGTTTTGATTATTTTTCAAATTTTCTATCGCAAATTCGAGCTACGAAAATTCATTCGAACAAATACATGGATTTTTTACGCAGCTAACTACGATGATTCTGTTATGTGTGATTGTTAATAATAATGAAAATAAAAGAGTGGAAAAAAATCGTTGCGTTTCATCGACGCAAACGTCCATTAAAAAATGCAAAAATCCATGTTTCTGCGTGCAAAGATCCAAAAATCCATGTTTTTACGCCAGCTATATTATTTTTTTTTATCTATTGAAAAATTGAATAAAAAATTCTGTAATAATCCACATTTGTTATTCTATCAAGAAATTAATATTATTATTATTATTATTATTATTATTATTCTATAGAGACAATTCTTCAAAGTTTGACAGAATTTTAATGACCTTTTGAAATTTCTTAATTAATATTCATCCAGTAATACCTCAGCTTGCAGATAATGGACTTTTTGAAGGTCGAGCTTGGAAAGTCCATTTTATACCGAAGTCTCGATAACTCCGTTCGAAACAAAATTTACTTGGCGCTTGCCTCAATTGAGGACGCATCGTCGGATGGTTGAAGGCACAAAGGACTCGGAGTTGGCTCGTTCCGATTTTGTACGCGGCGGGGGTGACGACAAGGTGGCCTAGCTTGAGACACACACGCGATAATGCGTGCGTGCCTAGGGCCGACCGAGAGTCGCGGCTCGAAAACGAGTTCGCGTTATCGTGTACAACCTGAGAATAACACATGCCGAGCACGCTCCGCGAAGACGAATTACCTTGTAGACGCGTTCAGATATTATTACGCTGCAATCTCGCTATCATGCATCGCGGCATTGTTTTCTTTCTCCCCTTTTTTTTTCTTTTTCTTCATTTTTATAATTATCTTCAACTTGAGCGAAACGGAATCCGAGAGGAAAAAAGGGCGAGGAGTAGGACTCGATACACTTGGTGGCTGACTTCTCTTCATTAAACTTTTTTTTTAATTTTTAAACATTTTTTTTTTCATTTTTTGTTCTCTTCCGAACGAATTTCAATCTTGACGACGTGGAAATGTCGCGGGGGAAGTCTGAGTATGACGACGATCGAGTTTTCAAAATTGGAAACCAATAAATTGGACTGTGGACCTTTGCTGGTGGAAAGTTACATCGAACGAATAAAATTAGCTTTTTTTGGGACTACAACGTCCGAAAAACAAAATTGGCCCTGATGATAAAGTTTGTCCATCGAGAATAAATTGTCTCTTCATTTAAAAAATTTTGATCGACAGATTACAGCCATGAAAATCGATAAAACGTTCGTTACGATTAAATTGAATTTTTTTCACTTTCTTACTACTCAAAATTTCCCAAACTGTTCAACTTATTTTTATATGAAATTGATTTGATTACGAAAGAGAATAATCGTTACGAATCGTGATAGAAAATATAAATTGAAAAATTGAAATTAAAAGATATCGTGTCGTTTCATTCGTACAAACTTTAAGGTCATTATACAAAACCGTGGGCGCGAGTGAGCTCGCTTCTTGAACATCCCGAAATAGGCAATTAATGGAAGAAGGTTGGAAGCTCGAAGGCCTCTCTTACTTCTTAATCCCCCTGGAGCAGAAGAACCTCCCGGACGGTCAAAACATCGACAATAGAGCACCGGACGAATATGTGTCTGGAGGATATTGGTTCGGAGAGATCAGGCTTTCTCTTCTTGGCTCTTAATGGCGGCAAGAAGTGGCGAACGTGCCCGGAATTTCTGATTGGCAGCAACAACCAGAAATTGCAGTGCCATTATATATATATATATATATAAATATATATATATATATATATATCACACGTCATTTTTTCTCTCCCCACAATTCCTTTGGTTGCGTATTTATTTATATTTTTTTTTTCGGTTTCCCTTCCGCCTCTTCGATAACGAAGATGTGGCTCCCGTTTGCCCGCCCTTCGGCTCCCGATCGTTCGTCGAGGGACGAAAAAGGGCCGGCTCGCACTTGCCGGATGATTGCATCCCTCCGGCAAAAATGGGGACACGCTTTGTCGCAAAGGGGATAACGAAAAAGAGAAACGACCGAGGAGAGGATACCGAAAGTGTACACAGTGTGCGGGAGTGTATATGAAATGTAATTGCACGTACTCTTTGGCTTAGGCCAGATTCATGGAGGTAATTACCCGAGATTACTTCTCAATGGACCGTGGAAAGTGCAAACGGAGTGCAAAACGTTATATATTAGCGAGCAGCATTGAGAACAAAACGTAACGTAGTTCTTCGCTATCGATGGGCTACGCTATAGTTTTTTCCACTTATCTCCGCCATTTTTTCATCCAGCGCTGCAGCTCGAGTATCAAAAAAAGTGTTACCAAGGTGGCTAGGTCCAGTTACTCTTCGATTTGAGATCGGATCAACCGAACGTCGCTTTTTAACTGCGACAATTTTTTTTTTTTTTTTTTCATTTATCTCCGGAATTTTTTCACTCAGCGCTGCAACTCGAGTATCAAAAAAAGTGTTACCAAGATGACTAGGTCTGGTTAATATTCGATTTGAGATTTAAACCGAAAGTAACTTTCCAACCTTTTTAATTTATAGTTCCCCCTAGTTATTCCTTCGATAAATACTCTTGTTTTTTTTGTTTTCGATTAATGTCCAGAGAAAACATTATTCCTGTTCTTTTTTTACACAGCTGAAAAATTTCGATTCCATGCGACCATGCTTTTCGGTAAAGCTGCCGAAAACGATAACGAATCATTTCGTAATTACAATCATTCGTGACTTCCTCTTTGAATTCGTATTAATTTAACAAATCCTTTATCTTTATTTTGAGGAAATCTGTTTTTCTTCTTCAACGATGTATTGTATTCGCTTTGCACGAATGTTTGCCCACGGGGAGATTTGTCGCGAAACGAAGTTCATTCGTTATGGGATATTGGTGAGACAGACGAAATTGGTTGTGCCTCTTCGAATGGGAAATCGAGGATGCGCGTGCGTTTTGTATTCCGGAAGGCAACCCGCCGCATAAAAGGTCCTCGCGATATCCCTGATGAAAGGGACTGGAGTGCCGCGACGGCACAAACACTGGAGGACAAGGGGGAGGGTAAAATTACGGAGATAGGGTGAGAGCACAGGATGTTGAGTCCACGTGTATCCTCGCTTCCATTCCCCCAGCACAACTCGCCTGACTACTGTGTATTAAGGGTTACATTTGTGGCCACCTCTGTGGGAATTGCCTCGTCTCGTTCTCACCCACCCCTAGACCATAACCTTCTCTTTCCACCCTTAATGCACTCGATGAGCTTAATAATCAGGAATACGAGAAATTACGTGGAATACGCGGAGAAAGGAACTCCTCGTTACCGCATAATACGCTCGAACGTATAAAAATATAAAAGAACAAATTGCTTAAACCTTTTTTTTTATTTTAATATTTGTTTTTTCTCTTAGAAAAAATTGTCGACTAGAAAATGACCGGCGCCATTTGGAGTTTGATGGTTTTTACTGTTATTTCAGTAAACGCGAAAAGAAATCAGATTTGTTTTTTGATGTTTTTTTTTTTTTGGAGAATTTTTTTGTTGTTTTCATGCACACTTTCGTTGTACTATGAGACGGACTTAGTAGTAGACGCAAAAGTACATTTTTTTAATGATTTTATTATCTAAAGATACAAATGTCTGATTAATGATAAATATATTCACGCAGGATTTTATTTTTTATTCTTTGTTGGTGTACTTTGAAATGGTGATGTCAATTATTTTCGAATGGTTTTTTTAAGTTCCTTGATTATCGCTTTTTACGATTTTTTAATAACAATAATTTTTATGGGTTTGAAAATAATAGAAAGAACAATGAGATTTTATCATCTCTCTCGCTTTTATTATTTCAGTTTCATGTTTTCCTATTTTATAAATATTTTTGTATTTACTTTTCTTTTTTTTTTCTAGTTAAGAAAATGAAAAAAGAAAGAAATATAAATAAATATTTGAATTAGCTTTTAAAATTTAACTAATACAAAAATATATTTCCGTTAACTTTTCTTGCTCGTTTTTCATATTTTTCTATTCGTGAAAAATATTTTTTATCCATTTATTTTTCTTTCTCAAATTTAACGTTTTCATTCAATTGGATTGATCCCCAACCAAACCGGGATAAAATCGATCGCTCTTTTCCTCCCTCTCGGAAGTGAAAAAAAAAAATCATAAATTTTGTTACGCGCCTTTCGGTTCGTTATTCACATAACAAAAGTGTCCTCGGTTTTGGGTTGATATTTTTTCCCACAATAATTGCCTGGCCGAAACTCGACCGCAGACGCGTGCGGCCAACTATCGAAATTACAGGGTGAGATATTTGCGGCTACGCGACAGTTCATCATTGGCCCCATGAACGTTCGAGTATCAATATTTGATTCTTTATTTGACCAACAGAGAAAAAGCGGCAAAAAAAAAGGGGAAAAAAGACCTTGATTAGGTGGTCGATTCAAACAACCCTTGCCTTCTATCTCCGCTCCCTCCAACGCTCCAAATTTTGCGCCAGCTCTTTCATACGTGAATCCTCTCGGCGTTTCATCGTTGGCACGTGACCATATAATTTCGTGATTTTGGGGATGAATAAAGTCCTGATTGGTAGATGCGTAGGCCATGCGTCGCACACGCCCAACTTCTCTATACCTCTTACCATATAACGATCATTCTACTCGCGTATATTCATTTTTGCTTCGTTACTTTTACTCGTTTTTGTTCATTTTGATTTTTCATCCGATGCGAAACGCAAAAACGACGTTTCATCCATTTTTACGGGTACTTTAAGTTCTGATATTTTATAAAGATTCGTCTACTAAGAGAAGACGACATAGTACAATTTAAATTTGAAAAAATTAATCTAATTTTCAAATTTCCCTGCAAACAAATCAATTATAGACTAAAAAGTAGTATAAAATTTTTTTAACAAGAATATCGATTGAAAAACGAGTTTTTATTTCATGCGAGGAAATGTTAAAGATAATTGTGTAAGAACAATATGGTTGAGAAACGAGCTTGCATTTCATGTGCCAAAACGTAGAAAATGAATTATTTATAAAAAAAAAAAAATATTCTTGAGGAACGAGATATTATTAAATGTACTAAAACGTAGAAACTCATTTACATGCAAACAAAATATTCTTAACGAGCTTTTCTTTAATGCAGTAAAAATCAAATATTAATTATTTTTTATCACTTTCAATTTAGCAAATAAAAATTTTGAAACTGCGTGTAAACGTTCAATAATAATTTCTCTAATTGCTATCGTGACAAGTTAAATATGATTAACGAATCTGAATTGACGAAATTTATTCAATGTTTTTTTTTATAATTCTTGATGTAAGAATAATGATTTTATTTTCAAAACTTAATTACAATAATCGTAATAAAACAATAAATAAAGAACAATAACTCTGGTAATTAAACCATTGCAAATTCACATTGTTTTTGTTCTTCGATTTTATTTCCTTCCTTTTTGTTCTTTATCGAGTGAAGATTGTCACCCACAGATAGAAGATAGATAGATTAATCATATTAATCACGTTAAAATATACGACGCATGTGTCAACACAAATTGGGTTATAAAAACATTATCATATCGACAGCAAAACTGTCATAAAAAATGTTTAAAAAAAAATATATATATATATACACTGATCCGATCGCTACCAAACTTTACAGGATCATCCGGTTGGCCAATCTGAAGATTGCCTGAAAATTTCATCGAAATCGGTCCAGCCGTTTCTGAGTCTATAATGAACAAACATACACAACGTGTTTTTTTATAGATATAAAAGATAAATATATAAACAAAAGTTTGGTTATAAAAAATGTTATTGTCCCTGTATAAATGTATTATTTGAGCTTTTTTTTGACCATTTGAGCTATGCTAATGCGTGTCCCCGTGCATTTATCATCTCACAAATAATTTCCAAATTTGCATTGACAAATTGAAGCTCCGAAAGTGAACATAAATCTGCAAAAAGTAAAATCGAATGATAAGAGAGAAATAGCCAAGAAATAAGTTTGCTTATCAACGATGTAAGCTTGAATCCCTTAATGAAAAAAAAAAGTACTGGTACGTGTCAATTTTTCTTAATGGACCCATTGTGAAAATTTTATCCAGGCCGTGGATTATGAAGACAACGCGAAGCTCACGAGAACCGTAATATCGAGTGTCCTCGAAATGGTCCCTGGGAGCATACAACGGGGCAATAAAGCTCAAGCTCACCCCGTGAAATTCGATTGTTTGACAAATTCGATTGTCAACCGCGAGGACGCGGTTCGCGTACATACGCAAACACGCCCTTTTCGTGGGGACCACCGCACCATGTGCGGTTGATTAGCGCCTATTTTGCGTGAAACTCTCGTCACTCGCCCTCTGTTTCAATCCTATTTTGTCGCAATTCGCGGCTCGTGTAGGAGCGATACCCCACGTGGTTCGCACGCGAACGTCCACACTGGTGGACTTATGGACGCGTGGTGTCGAAGGGCGTGGAAGGGATTGTAAAAAAAGAAAAAAACGAGCAGCCGGTTTATAAAAATTGCGTAACTCAATAGGGTGGAGGGGGTGGGGAAAGGGCGATAAGAAAATTCATTTATTCCGATCACCGGACGCGTCATCGGATCTTCCGATTCAATTCCGTCTGAATGGCTTTACGTTCTGATAAATTAGCGACTCCCTTTCCACGTCCAGCCGTTTCCCTACCTTTTTTTTTTTCCCTTCATTACCTTTTGCGCCGTCGTCGTCGTCCGAGAAACGAAGGAAGGGGGAAGTGGAAACTTTATCGATTTTCGATTGCTCACGTGAAACGAAAGTGAGAGAAAGAGAGAGGGAGAGAGAGAGAGAGAGAGAGAGAGAATTGAGACAAGACTACAGCGAGGGTCGCGACTCTATTCTTTCATTAACCCGGTTTAACGCTTCTTTAACTGTATAGAAACGCGGGGGCGTAAATCAAGGTACGGGATTGTTAAGGCGAGCCAACGCCCGAGGAAGGGTTCGAATCCAGTTGGATTAGGATGTCCTGATGCAATAGGGGCTCTCGAGCACAGCTCTCCATGGGAATCTCCATCGTTCCCGTCTTCTTCCGTTTCTTCGGTTTCTTTGTATCATCTTGGTTCCGTTCGACTATCACGGGTCCGCGTTTACGAAAAAAGTTGATTGCGAAGCGTTCGGTAGTTCGGGAACGTTCCTGAAAGCGTAACGGTGTTGACGGGCGTCCGGAGTTTTCGAAGGGTTCGAGGAGTGCAAGAATTCGTACGGAAAAAGGTCTTTTGGTGGAGCATCCTGGGGGAGAGGGTAAGAGAGTTTTCGTTTGGGGGAAAGAAAATGTAAATCCTGTCCTGAAAGAAGCCAAGGCGAGCTCAAAGCCAATGTTGGATCGAAACGTAACGAGTTGAAAATATATCCTTTCTCCCACCTCCCGTAACGACATATGATGGTGGATCCTCCAATTGGGGTGGCACACCCTCCTTTCGATTTCAATTTAAATCGAATCATTCGGGGCGTGGTGGAGAGGGAGAAAGAAGTCTGTCCGCCAGTTTCTCCAGCCGTGGTACTTCAATCCCTCCCTGTGTTTCCTTCGTCCTTCAACTCTCGTACTCTGCGGTCCTCTGTGTGTGCTCCTCCACTCCAGGTTCGCCTCGTTTCCTCATTTAATATTCAGAGTGGCGCGCCTCGCTCGCGGTGCGAGAGAGGATCCTGGGGTGCTTCCGTGGCGTTGGTCGGATGGCTGGCTAATGAAGAATGACTCCCGGAGACTCATTCCCGTCGTCTCGCTCCTGGAGAAGTCAGGAGTCTCTCGCACCTCACCGCTCAGGGATTCTTCGCAGTCTTCGTCATTCCCTTGCTTTGGCCACCCTGCTCTGCAAGCTCTCCTGACAACACGCGATTCCCATGGTCCTTTTGTTCGTCGAGGGCTCCAGTCGACCCCTTCTGTTGCCGCTGTTCCTCGCTTTGGCATACTTATTCCATTAGACCCTGTAGAGGTATTAACTCTCGAACTATTGTTTCATCTTTGTCACTAATGCGGCAACGATAGCGATGGATCATTGGCCTAGAACGATGACCATTAGCCATCGAGAAACCGCCTAGGACAATCAAAGATCAACCGGAAAGTTTTTATCGACGATTGGCAGGATCAACATTTTCGCTTGTAGCGACCGGAGCCACTTTGCGACAAGTTTATAAGTTCCCTTCTGTTTACCCTTCGAGCCAATGGATCCAGCTACCTCGGAAATACGAGAAACGCAATCTGTTCGACAAAAGTGCGTACGCTGGTGTTCTTCCTCGAGAACCGTTGGCGAGTGGAATATCAAACTAGCGAATAACCGAGCTCTTTTCGCCAAGTTGCTTCCTTCGTAAACAAGCGTCAATCCTCATCCGAGTGTTTTCACGCTTCATCCGAGAGCCCATTTTTCGAAATCAGGGAATCGTAAAACACCCGATAAACGTGCCACGCGCTGTTACCAGATTACCCCATGAAATTAGTAGAAAAAATGCATCGAAAGATATCAAACGATTATCAGCAGCGATCACGAAACCGTTTATCAATAAGCATCACTCGTCAAACGGCACATTTATTCCCAATTCTCCTGTTTTTTTTTTTTTCCTTTTTTTAATCATCCGAGCACATTGGATACGTCTGGAGCGCGTTACCAAAATTGTATTCGTACCGTATCAGTGTCACTAACGTATTGGGTACCGACTGTATCCGCATAGACGTCGAAACCCCTTTCTCATGGTCGCGTACGCCCAGTCGTCTGATCCTCTCGTCCTCTCTATCTCTCTTCGCCCCTTCGAGCCTTCTCATCCACCTACTTGTCTGTCCTCTCGCTCTTGTTCGTCGGCTCATGTGTCTGCTCAATTGACTGTGTGCGCTATAGAATGTTAAGGGATGCGTTCCTCGCGGTATCCTATAGACCTCGTGTCTTCCCCTATCCTCTCAATCTATCTATCCATCTCTCTCTCTCTCTCTCTTTCTCTCTCACTCCCCCACCCCCGATTCCACGCCTCTTTCTCTCTTTCTGGCTCTACGTATACGTGTATTGGCAAAGGTATATTGCGTACGGAGGCTGGATGTAGGAACATTGCGGGAGCATCAGCGAGAGGATACGGAGATGGCCCAGAGGCAATGGGAAACAGGACGGTTGTTTCCCACGATGAGTGGAGGACGAAGCGGCCTCCCGTCGACCCTGGGGCTGTCATACTAGGGGGATCGTTCGGGACAGTCTGTTCTCTCTCTCTCTCTCTCTCTCTCTCTTAGCCTGTATCATCCCCCATTTGGGTATATATTCCCGGTATGCTCGATGCCTCACGGCTCCTGCTCACCCACTTTCCGGTCCCTCTGCACGGGCCTGTATCGCGTTGTCTACCAATTAACGCTATTCAGTGTGCCCCCACGTGTACACATGGGGAATATATATAAATATATATAAATATATATATATTTAATATTTATAGAAAAGCGAGAGCGAGAGAGAGAAGAAAAGAGGCGCAGTGCGAAATATACTCTCGGGCTTCATATCGTAACCCTACTCGTGTATAGGCACACCCGTCGAATCCAATATTCAACCGGGTTACTGAAAAAAAAAAAAAAAAAAAAAAAAAAGAAAAAGAACAACAAAAAATAGCCCCGCTTCCGACGGTATATACAGGGTGGTCGGGAACGCGACGTCCCAAAGAAAAATGTAGATGTCACCTGTCGAGAGTTTTCCAATGAAGCCACCAATTTCCATGCAGCCTTTACGGTCTTTAAGTTTTTTTTTGTTTTTTTTTTTTTTTCGTTGGTTTACGATCCAAAGTGTATAAAGCCTTTTTCGCGTTTTTCTGCTGTGCTTTCTGCCGTTGGTAGTTTTTTTTTTTTCTTTTTAGGAGGCAGCGATTGGAGCTCGTTTGAATTGGGAGGATACCGTCGATCGTAAAATTTCAGACTTGGTCATTTATTCGTTCTTCAACGGTTTTGGTTATCAGGATGATTCGTATATACAATCTTTTCGGAAAAATATAATTTTGAGGACTTGAGTAGGGCGATTTTCAGTTTGGAACGTTTGTTTGAACGCACTTTGACAAAGTTGCGCACCGGAAGTCCAAACAAAAATATTACTTATTACAGCAGAGTTTTAAGATACTTCACGAAAAGGTTCGTAACGGTTTTAACGATATTTAATGTTACAAATTTATATATTATATCTGAGTACTTAGTATTCAATAAAAAGATATTTTTCCATAGTTTTTTTTTCATTAAAATAACATTTTTATATTTTGACTTTAGTTACACGAAGTTTCCACGAGATTATTCAAATATTTTTTCATTTTGATAACGTACGAAAGTCCTTTATATTTGCAGAGGTCATAAATTGTTATCGAAGAAAATACTTCAAACGAGAATCCAGAAACTTCTCTCCAATCCTTTCGTTTGCAAATGATACTTTTCATTGTTCCATTTTCATTCGATTGGACGTGTAACGCAAACATCAACGTCATTAGGTCCTACCAGGCACGAGGATTTATCGTTTCGACGTCGTTTCTCCCATTTTCATACAGACCCTCAAGAACCAAATCCTCTCGTATTTTCCGTGTTTCATACTTCGACCACGAGTGTAATTCTTCAATCCTCCGTTTGACAGGATCCGATGTACACGTTGAATTGGATGGCCGAAACGAGGGAGTTTGTTAACGAGTCTATCGATGCTGTCGCATCGCGCTGCCAACTTCTTCGAGGCAACTTCATTATATTCCTTCGACGAGATGAGAGATAAACGAAGGCAGAGAGAGAGAGAGAGAGAGAGAGAGAGGAAAATACATCGGTGGCGCATAAGTCTCCTTTGAACTCTCCGGGTGCGCCAAAAGCTCCGAAGGATCGCAAGAGCACAAAACGCCCTAAGCTGACGTTCACCATTTGGCGCGCCGCGGCGTTTCTCTCTCTCTTTCTCTCTCTCTCTCTTTGACTTTGGTTTTGTACCGTCAGCTTGAACGATGAAAAGGAGCGCTGAAAAAGGACGCCGGAAGGGGAGGGACGACTCGTTATGATTTTAACAGTTTCTCTGCGCGCTCGATGTTCCTTCGACGTCAAATGGAAAAACGAATAATGCAAACACACGGAGCGCTACTCTAGCCGCTTGTCACGAATGAAAAGAGCCGACAGGTCGCGCGACCTCGTCCTCTCTCCCTCTCACCCTCTTATATATAGCTTTATTTATATATGTGCATATATATAATTTACAAATATGTATTTTATTATGTGCATCGATTTATTTTGCTATTTACATTTATACGTATATATATATATATATATTTTTTTTTTTTGTTTTGTTTTATTATGTAGATTTATTTTATACATATTAGTTTTTTTTTTTAATTTTTCTCCTTTTATTTCTATATCTTTTCGTTTAAATAATTTATTTCGTTGGCTCGCTTACTTTAGTTATTTAACAATTATTTCTCTTTGTTAAATCATTATTTTTTTCCGTTCTCTTTTCGTTCGTGTTGTTTAATGAATTTTCGTATTAGTTTTTCTGTAAATAATAATTTCCGTTTCTATTGAAGATCGAAAGGTTGCACCGGGGCGTAATAAACTTTGTCATCATAATCGTTGTCTCCTGCCTTTTTTTATATATAGCTTCAATTATATATACGTATACATATATATTTTATTATCTACGTTTCTTTTACACGTGTTATTAATATTTGAAATTGACCTCTTTTTATTTCTAGATATTTTCGTAAAAATAAATAATTTCATTGGCTCGTATCACTTTTCGTATTTAACAATTATTTCGCTTGTTTAAATGATCATTTACGCTGTTCTTTTTTTTCCGTTGCTTAATTTCTTTTCTCATTCGCTTTTCTGTAAATAACAATTTCCTTTTCTTTTGAAGACGGAAAATTTGTAACGGGGCATAATAAATTCTGTCATCATCATCGTCATCTCTTCCTCTTCCTCTCTCTCTCTCTCTCTTCTCTTCTCGCGCCGGCGGCTCGGCGGCCCCAGGGGGACTACAAACACGTCACGAGACACGTTAACGTCATCAGTCTCCGAAAATAAACCACCCTGAATATCTCATTGTAGCGAGGCACGGGTAGAGGAAACGTTAGAGGGAGGGGAGGATCGGGACGAGAGTGCAAAAGGTCACACGTCGGGTGTCTGTTACTCCACTTCGCTCGGTCGGGTTACGAAAATAATCCGCGTCTGTATTGCCGCCGCGATCGAAACGTGACATTGGCTGAAAAGCTCGATAATTAATCGATGATGAGCGTTGAACCGCACGATTGGATTTTTATCGAGCTTTCCTTTCTACGAAAAATAACCGGGCTGTGATGATGGACCAGACATCGCCGTGGTGAAAATGCCGGTTAGCTTATCGTCAACGGCGACGCGCGAGAGAAGCGATCTCGCTTGTCACGGGGCCTCCGCCAATATTGGAATGAACGATCACCGATAATTCTCGAATCCTGACGTCCACCGGAAACTCGCCAATTCAGGTGGCGTCGAGACGGGACGCCCTCGACGTTTTTTGTTTTTATTTTTTTTATTTATTTATTTATTTATTTTTTTTTCGTTTCTTTTTTCCTTCCTATTCGGAGATTTGTATTTGCTTTTTTCTTTATTTATATCGGTCTTCGACGGATTCCATGGCCACCTTCGTAAAAGCTCATCAACGAAGGTAAAAAACAAAAAAGATGAAAGAATTGACGATTGTTGGACGAGAACTCCCGACGAAACATCGAAAGTACGGAACAATAGTAAACGGGGTAAACCATTCTTCTCTTTTCACGAAATCTTCTCGAAACCGTAAAAATTGCGGGGGGGGGGGGGGGGGGGGGGGG